>JAJEJO010000676.1:240226-297514 GCA_020662805.1 Glaucomys volans | reverse complement strand
CTATGCTAGCTATCTTTCCTCCATTCTTGCCATCTTTCCCCCCCACATTATGCATCATCATTCATTTATCAGAGAGACCATTCGGCTTTTGGATTTTTGGGATTGGCTGATCTCACTTAGCATAACAGTTTCCAACATCATCCATTTACCTACAAATACCATAATTTTATTCTTCTTTATGGCTGAGTAATATTCCATTGTGTATATATACCACAGTTTCTTTATCCATTCATCTACTGAAGGGCATCTAGGTTGATTCCATAATCTAGCTATTGTGAATTGAGCAGCTATGAACATTGATGTGGCTGCATCACTGAGGCAATCTGATTTTAAGTCCTTTGGGTATAAGCCAAGGAGTGGGATAGCAGGGTCAAATGGTGGATCCATTCCAAGTTTTCTAAGGAATCTCCACACTGCTTTCCAGAGTGGCAAAAGGTTTTCTTTTAATGACAAAGAAAAGATTAACACTAATCAAAAAAGTAAAGCCAGGTACAAAGGCACACACCTGTAATCCCAGCTACTCAGGAGGCTGAGGCAAGAGGAAAACTAGTTCAAGTACAGCCTAGGCAACTTATTGAGAACTTTTCTCAAAATAAAAAGGTCTAGGGATGCAGTTCAGTGGCACAGTGCTCCTGAATTCAATCCCCAGTACTGAAGGTGGGGAGGGAGGCAGAACATAAAATTATATTTACAGCATAATTGCCAATGAAATTTTACAAAAAGAACAAAAGAAGAAATTCCCAAAATTCAACATACAGTTTACTCTGGATGGTATCAAAAAGTATGGGTGGATTTTTCTTCTTCTATATTTTGAAGATAAAATGGTTTCTATATTTTGAAAACAACTTTTTCTGTCTAATTCTGAACTTTCTCTAAGAATCTCAATTCTGCATGAAAAATCCCATTTTCCAAAGTAGGGATCAGCAAATGTTTTCTGAATATCAGACTGGTCAATTTATATTCCATCCAAGGACTTGGCCTGCCCACCAGTTTCAGGTCTCTCTGGGCTGCAAAGGCTGACCTGTATGAGCTGTACAGGACTCTGCTCAGGAGCCAGGAATGCAACTCAAGCACCCTATTAATGAATAATGTCAGAAACCCATTTCCAGTTATCCTTTAAATATCTCACCTCATTATGTTTGTTTGGTTCTGGATTTTTTTTTTTTGGTACTGGGGTTTGAACCCAGGGAAACTTAACCACTGAGTTGCATTCCCAGCCCTTTTTATTTTTCATTTTGAGACAGGGTCTCACTAAGTTGCTGAGGGCCTTGTAAGTTGCTGAGACTACAGGCATGTGCCACCACACCTGGCTTAGCAAGTTAATTTTTAAAGTACTTAAAATTTTATATTTTGTTTCAGCTATCTTGGCCCTGATCCTCACTTCAACGAAACAGATGTACTTTCATTTGTTTTGTAATTGAACTTTATGGGATTTCATTTAAAACAGTCTTTTGCTTTAATATAAACAACAATCACAATCAAGTTTAAAAATCACACTATACCTGTGTCACTAAAATCTATGAATTCTTTTGACAGAAGGTTAGTAAGAAGTTCCATAATGAGAAGGAGGTCTTGGTACTGCTCTTCTTCAGCTGTAACATCTATTCTTTGCCTCCCTAAATTGTTCTTAGAATATACTTGCAACAAAGTAAGGCAGGCTTCGTATAAGTTCATAGCTTTGGACTGTAAGAAAACAAGCATAAATTATTCTGTTTGATAGGATCCAGCTGGGAAATAAGTAGAGAAGTTTAAATTTACTCTGAATTCAAATAGTAGCTATAACACTTGTTTAAATATTGAAACATCAACAATAACAAAAGAAAGCATGTATTATGAGTCCAATGATGTTTAAAATTTAGCCTTTTTCTAACAAAATTTTAGGGCAAGTTTTATTATTAGACATGACTTCCTCTGAACCATGTGTTCTTTTTAAAAGTCTTCGTAAGGATATTTTGGAAAAATAAATTTATTTTAGAAAATATGCATCAAATTTGAAGTATCTATCACATTATTATAGCTTTGAAGAGTTTTAACCCTGAAGGGATAAAACTAGAAAGTGCTCACCTCTCCAAGATAGCATATTTGTTTATGTGCAACTTCAACAAAAACTTCTATAATAAGATTGACAGTCTCTGGAGTATTTTTGTAAACTTCCATCAATCCAATGCAATTGGTAAGGAAGTCCATTAAAAAATTAAAAAGAATGGCTACATTGTCGATCTGGGTAGCCTCAGCAATGCCACACAGGGCCTCCAGCGTAGCAGTGATTTCCTGCTTGACTTCCTCTTGCTGACACATCTGCTGAAAGTTTTCTTGGTTTATCACTCTTAAGAATCGCTGCTGAAGTGGCTGAAGAACCTATAAAAGTATAGCATGAACTTTCTAAACACGCTTCCTCAACTTGGATCAATATTTAGTTTCCAAAACACTTCTAATTATTGGAGATAGGGTAAGCACAGAAAACAGGAATATCTAAACTACACACTACATTCTACATTTGAGGGTCATCATAGATAACTTCTGGCACACACAAAGAAATGACACCCAAGTCATGAAATACCACTTTTTTAGTCCCATTCACAGAATTGTGCAATTTCCTTCCATCTCTTTTCAAGGGATTAGCAAAAATACTTTTAAAAAGATAAGAAGTTAAGACTTTACAGAAGGGGTCAGCAAACTCTTTTCTATAAAAGGCCAGAGTAAATATTTTAGACTCTGCACTGTGTATAGTACAGAGCCATAGAGAAGATGTAAACAATTGTTTCAATAAAACTTTATTTACAAAAACAGGCCATATTTGGCCTATGGGCTGCAGTTTGCAAATCTCTGCTCTAACAAGCACCCAACACAAAGTTTTTGCCTGCTCTTTCCTTCCCTACTCTTCTAAGTACATTAACCTTGGATCATAAGTCTTGTACTGTGCATAAGAGTACTTGCATTCATGAGAACAGTATCTTAATTCCACATAATAAAATTATTTAAACTAGAAACATACAGTCAGCTTGGCTTCCCTGAGTTCTGAGGTCACAGGCGACCAACAGACTGATTTGTACTGTGTCCCTTCTCAGAAATTAAGAACACACTAGACACAAGGACTGCAAGCCAGTAACTCTCACACAAACCTTATCCCCGATTCAAAGCTTATTATATAATATATTCATGGTGGCTGTTATGGGTTGAACTGTGCCCTCTCAAAAATTCCTATGTGGAAATCCAATTCTTAAGCACCTCAGAAGGTGAACTTATTTGAACAAAGAGTCACTGCAGATGTAATCAGTTGAGACGAGATCACACTGGAACAGAGTGGGCTCCTAATCCAATATAACTGGTGTTTCATTAGAAGGGGAAATCTGGATGTAGACACATAGGAAGAATACCATGTGAACAAGAAGACAGAGATCAGGATGATGCATGTACCTATCAAGGAATGCCAAAGTTTGCCAGCAAATCACCAGAAGCTATAGATTCTTCCTTAGTGCCCTCAGAAGGAACCAACTCTGCTGACACTTGATCTTGAACTTCCAGACTCCAGAATTGTAAGACAATAAACGTCTGTTGTTTAAGTCACCAAGTTTACAGCAGCCCCAGAAAATAAAGTGGCTAATTTGTGTCTGTTCATTCAAGACAGGAAAATGTTTCACCAATTTTTATGTCATAATTCCATCTTTCCCTCAATGCTGGGGATATAACCCACAGCTTCATCCATGCTAGGCAAGTGCTCTGCTGTCAAGCTACATTCCCAGTCTTAAGATTTTAATACACCAGTTTAGACCCTCATCAGACTTGGGAAAATATGCCTAAAGTATAAAATATTTAATAATATTCAATGTTTTCACATAAGCAGGTATGGACAAATGAGAATTGAGTATTTGTCAAGCAGTAAGCTTCAATATATTCACTAGAGGAAAAAATATCAAAAAAGCTATGACTGAAATATTTTTATCCCCATAGACTATTTTATGGCAATACATAGATAAAGCAACTACAGAATTACACAAGAGGGTACAATCAAATTGGAGAGAACTGTTACCTCTGTCCAATATTGTTGTTTGGTTTCCGTGTCCATATGTGCAAAACCCCCTAAGACAAGAGCCTTCATCAGTGTCCTCTGCACAGGACTTGACAAGAAGTTAAGAGGGGGACTGCGACTTGCAAACTGCTTAGCTAGGTTCCACCAGTTTTCACACTGAATTACTAAGTTTGCCCTTTGGGTAGAAAACAATAAAACATGTATTACTTTCACATATATTAAGAAAATGAAAACTGAAGATAACTGGATTTATTTTTTTTTCTTTTGAGGTGGGGTCTCACTGTATTGCTCAGGCTGGTGTTGAATTCATGAGCTCAAGTGATCCTTCTGCCTCAGCCTTCCGAGGTGAGGCTACAGACATGCACAACCACAATCAGCTGGAATTAATTTACTTAATCTCTCTTAATCATCAATATTCTAATCTGCAAAATAGGGATAATGACAGTTACAACAGCCCTCAATCTCATGCTGATTGATAACTGACACTGATAATGATCAAGTGAGATGATATCACATATGAAACCCGTAGGATGATATGTAACAAATTATAAGAATTTGATAAACAGTAATCAATGGCAAAGAGTAATACCAACAATAATAATGCTACACCTGTAGAGTAAGACAAATTAAAATATTTTCAGAACTGCTATAGAAAGCACTAAAAAAGGCTGGGGATATAGCCCAGTTGGTAGAGTACTTGCCTTGCAAGCACTAGGCCCCGGGTTCAATCCCTAGTACAAGAAAGAAAAGAAAGAAAAGAAAGAAAGAACTAAAAATTCTACTTTGCAACATTAGAGATTAAGTATCCATTGTTTTCATCTTTAAAGTGGAGATAATGCTAACAGGATAACTGAAAAAAAAAACAAGTGAGAATATTTACATTAAAGTGTTTTTAAAAAGCTATAAATTACTAATAAGACTTGTGTTACTCCCAAGGTTCTGTGATGCCAAATCTTTGAACAGTCAATGCAATCTTCAATTATAACACAGGAAAGCCCCATCTACATTTGTTACAATAGTGTGATAACAGCTTAAAAAAAATCACTACAGTAAGAAATACAGCGTCTATTTGAACTTAGATCTGCAAACTGAAGTGCATATTGCCCCACACCTCCCCCACTGCACGAGTGTGTGGGTCTCATCGCATGAGTCTCTCCAACAATGGGTTTACCTTTCTCTTCTTTCCACCAAAGTGACAAGGAGCTGCACAGTATCATTTGCAAGGTCTTGCTCACTACTCCAGACTGAGAGGTTACTGATGACTTTTTGTAAGAGGTAGCCAATAATCCACTGAGAACCCTCTGTATCTGCTCCAAATGCTGTACTGAATGGCAGACTTATCTTTAGAGAGAAAACAAATGTTGTGAGATCAGAAAGATGGATCATCTGAAAAAAGTCTACAGAAAAACTGAATCTAAATTCAAAATAGTGCTTATTTCACATTACTTTTATAAATTATTAATTTCCTAAGTCCAAAAAAACATTCGCAGATTCACTCCTATTTTCCAATGTGATTTTTCTGTCAACTTTATTCTCGTATTAACACACTAGAATGATATTTAAATCAAAAAACATATTAGTCTATTCCCAAATAGCAATCTAGCAATCTATCTTTTTTTTTTTTTTTTTTAATACCAAAGATTGAATCCAGGGTCTTGTGCTTGTGAGGCAAGCAGTCTACCAACTGAGCTATGTCCCCAGCCCCTCCAATTCCATTTTGATGAGAAAAATCAACATGAAAAATTTTCCCACTTTTATAACTGCTATCATCATGAATCCAAAAGAAGCTTAGAAGTTTTACATTCTGACCTGATCATATAGTTTTTCATCCACAAGGAGATAAGTCTTGGCCCAGCGTTTCAGAAACCAAACAATATCTTTGCCCATTTGAGGGCTTAGTAGGTGAGTGAGATCTGCTCTTATTGCTCGAGATTCAACTTCTGAAACTCTTAGAACAGCAGATAACAGCCTGTAGATATAAAACAGAAGTCATTTATTCTTTTATTGATTTAGAGATTGTCTAACTCTATTTTTTTCCTTAAAAGTCCATTTCTTTTCTCAACACTCTGGATTTAGGCCACTAAATACTCGAAAATCTCATCAAGAGGATTGTAGACAAATGCCTTACAATATTTCTAATCAAGATGAAGTAGGAGACAAGATAAAGAGAAGAAAGTTAACACTAGAGACATAATTGCACTGCAAATCTCAGCATTACTGTCTAAAGATGAAAAATGAAATTCATAAAATTAAATATTCAGAGTGCAAGTCACATTCTTTCAGCATTCCATCACTATTTAAAACTCCCCTGGTAGGCACAGCATGTGATTTTATACCATAAAACAAGATCTGTTGTGGTATAGGATCTGGAACTGACTCATCTAGAATGTCTGCAGTACTGAGCCTTATCTCCAAATCTGATAGTCCTCCTTTCCCCAATAAATGTGATTCCTAATAGTATTTTTAAATAAAAATCTTGCTAGAAAGTTTACCTAAGTGCACATATGGTCTTTGCCCCCGCTACCTAATTCCTATGGCCAAGAGGTGTCTATAACAGCATGACATGCAGTTAAGTAAAAATGTCTTTGTTCTGGGAGTGCAAGGTGAGTATATAAGTTATATATATATTTAACTTGACTTTAGCCAAAAGGCAAAGAAGCAAAGGATATAATAAAAGAACCTATTATAATACCATTTAATAAATATTAATGGAACACTCTGATTCTAATTACTGAGGTCTGGCCTTTGCTCCTATCCTCACTGCTCTCAAGACTGAAATCTCCTTGTAATGAAATCAGATGAACATGTATCAGTTATTTATCCAGCTTTTGATGTCTCAGAAATACTAGATGCTGTTGACCACTCTGTACTTTTGAAGAAACTCCTTCCCTCAGCTTCCCCAGCACCACACTTCCCATATACTCCTCATCCATCTGCTCATCACTCTTTCTTAGTCTTTAATGACAGCCTTCTCCTTTTAAAGTCAGGAGGTTTTTAAGGTTCTATCCTAGAACCTTTTCTTTTCTATCCATGAATTCCTTAATAACCAGTGCTCAAACTTTCAAAATATTTTAGGGGGTATGTGAACAAAAAAATCCTAATGACCACATATTTTATCCTATAAGATTAAATAATTTTAGATCATCTCCAGACTAACAGCATTCTAAGTAAATGGTTACATTAACATGTATGTTTTACATACTAGAATTCAATCATCAATGTTCTTGTGGCTAAGACCATCCATTTAAAATGTAAACAAATTTTTCTTCATTTCACTTCCAATTCTCTATAGAACATTATCCTAATATAATAATAAATAAACATGCTACATTTGCTGATCATACTATATTCTATGACATAAATGTCTAGATATTAAAAGATAATTTTTAAGAATTTCCAATGATCACAAGACAGCATTTTAAAATGTCTTCTAGATTGAGTTAGCATTGTAATACTTAAAACAACACAAATTTAAATTATGAAACATAAAATAAAACTTTATCCATCGCTTGAGGCTAACATAGCAGTTTTGTTTTTCACACTTAGTTCAAGTCTCTGTGAATAAATATTACCTATTGCCAGAATGAGTCAAAATTGAACACAATTTGGTCTGTACTTTTCATTTTAATAAACAGTGAAAAACTTGTTCACATAAATAAGAAGAAGGTATTTTTAAAACAGCAAGGTCACCCAATTATTTGAGTTTCTTCTAAGTTATATGACAAAAATCACAGAGATCTATCATCAAAAATTGTTTTAATAATCTCTTAGCTAACATTAGATTAGGTCCTACTCAATATTACATAACGTGATGGGCTGAACTTCCTGATTGTACACTCACTCTAGTAAACACTACACTATTTACACCTGCTCCTTTATTTGGCACTCTGAGGTCTTTTATATAACTGCCAATCCCCACAGTAAGGTACAGAGTGAGTGAGAGTTGTCACCTTTCTTTTGTCACATAGAAGAAAGATGAATAACCTTTAATCCCAGCAGCTCAGGAGGATTGCCAAGTTCACAGCCAGCCTCAGCAACTTAGTGAGGTCTTGGGCAAATCAGTGAGACCCTGTCTCTAAATAAATGACTCCTGAAAAGTGCTGGGGATGTGTCACAGTGATAAAGCCCCCCTATTTTCAACCCCTGGAACAAAAAAAAAAAAAAAAAAAAACGGGCAGCTCAGGCAGTGGTCTGGCAGACACAGGGGAGCCCAGAGAGCCTTCCTTCATATCCAACTATCAGCACAGGCCTGGAGAGCTCCCTCAGATGCATTTCTCAAACCCAAGGGCCTTTTTGCATCTTTACTCCAAAATTACTAACAAAAAGCTCTCCAACTTGGTTTGTCATCCTTTATATCTATCTTCCACAAAACACCACCTCCGAACAACTGAATCAGTTAAACTGATCCAAGGACGGCAAATCCTTTTTTCCAGTTTCACTCCTACCTCATGAGCCCACCAATAGCACCCTCCCTGCCTCATCATCTCACCCACCAGGACTAGTGTTCCTCCCACCACATTCACACACTAGTCATACTAAGTTTTCTCTCTCCCCACCTCTGCTTCTATCACTGCTTCGAGCACTGGTTGCCTTCCTTTCATCCTGCTAGTAGCAGTTTAAATACTAACCTCTTCCAAGAAGTTCCCTCTGGATCCTCCTCTGCCAGCACACGAGGTGAATGCAGGTATTCCTATACTAGTGTACTATATCCCAACACAAAGGGGAACTGAAGACACCACTAATCAAAATATCTTCTATTGTTGGTACGCCAAGATTAATACCCCAATTCTACTTCAGTTCTTTAAGAATGCTATCTGAAAATACTGTATATTCCAGACAGCGTTCAATTTCCTAAATCAATCTTGGATTACATATACATTTCATAAACTAAGTCAAAACAATAAATCAGTGTTTTTAACTTTTCATTACCTCTACTACTCTTAATATGATCTGGATACCATCATCTTGAATTACTGCAACTAGCCACATATCTGGTCTTTTCACTTTTATCATTTACTCTCAATACAGCAGTCAGAGTAATCTTTTTAACACACAAGCAATTTTCCTGCTCAAAACTCTACAGTAGCACCCCATTTCACTCAGAGCAAAAGTGAAAGATGCTACAAAGGTCTAAAGATCTTATCTGGTTTCCCTCTCTTTCCCCAACTCCATCTTTTACAAAATTTTACTTCACTCTGCTTAGTCCACAATAGCTTTCTTGGACACGCCAGATATGCCCAGGGCACTGGTATTAGCTGCTGTTCTCCTTGGAATGCTCATCCCCCAGACATCTTTATGATTTCCATACCAACCTCAAGTCTTTGCTCTTAAGTCATGTCCTACATAAAGCTGATGTACATCACACTGTTTAAAACTAAAATGATTCCTGAAGTCTTAAAATTCCTGATCCTCCTATCCTGCTTGGCTTTTTGCCCACAGCATTTACTGTTTTCTAATACCACTTTACTTCTTGATCATTTCTCCTTTACGGGGAGCTCTAAAGGGGGAGTGAATTTTGTTTGTTTTATTACTGATATATCCCAAGCATCCATTAAAGTGCCTACTACATAGTTAAGTACTCAATAATTATTTGTTAAATGAAAGTTTTTCAAAATGTAAACTATGGTTTTTGGTCAAACAAGGAACATTTCTCCTGAACATCAGTTAATTTTACATTTAATTCTTTGGATTAAAAAAAATGGTGACATTTTTACTGGGGTATGGGGGGGGATAACCCAACCCTCCATAGTCTGTGCTCTCAGATACAAAAATGTTTTGCTCCCACATTGATACCTGGGAGTGGAAAAAAACTGAACAAGCACTTAAAATACAAGGAAAGCATTCCTAATGGTACTACCCAGGCAAGAAATAGGTCAAAAACTATATGACAGCACCCTGATATGAATTGTCTTTGAAATTAACATTCACCATGAAACAAACCAAAGCAAAAGCACTGATTTCCACAGACAATGAATTTAAAGACTATAGTAATCCCAGATGATTTAAAACTTTTCAAATAGAAATTATTATTTTGAAAGGAAATAAATTCCCAGATTTCCTTAATATAAGCTGTGTTCCAACTTGTAAAAAAAAAAAAAATAATAAAAAAATTACTTTTTACTTTGTACAGGTTTAAATGATGTCCATGCTTTTTCATTAAGAAAAGAATAAAAGGGACAGCACCTTGTTTGAGTTACTGATTTTGCAACTGAAAAAAAAACAATTTGTCATCGTTACTGACATCCTTCCCTGAATTCTGAATTTAAATGGAAAATACTCGAATTTATAATATTGTTTTCAAATCTACTTTTTTTTTTTTTTTTGGCAGTGCTGGGGATTGAACCCAGGACCTTGTGCTTGCCAGGCAAGCACTCTACCAACTGACCTATATCCCCAGCCCTCAAATCTACTTTTAAAAGCATATTTAATCCATGTTTACCCCTCATAAACTTCATCATTAAGAATTAAGAATTAATGAAAAATTTGTCATCACTACTGGGAAGACTAAAGTGAATCCTTTCACTGGAGGCACTCTGCTACCTTGTAACTGCCCCAAAAGGGCTCTCATGTTTCACATATTCAAGATAAATACTTCCATTTTATAAGACAAAAATTACAGTTTTCCTTAAGAAAGCCAATGAAATGTAATTTTAGCTTTCATGAATAATAAACCCTTATTAACATTCACTTGGTTCCTAAGAACCTCAAATCCCTTCCCGTATTAAGGTGCCTGTACATACATCAGTACTACTTTCTGATGGACAAGCACTAGGTTCATAGTATATCAGACTGAATGTCTCTTTCAAGTCTCCTATTTAGAGTAAGTTTACATGTATTTTCTTCAATACTAGAAATAGCTGTCAATTCCCACTCGAGTGGCGTTGCCTAAATAATACTGAGTACTACTTGCCATCCTTGTGTATTTCAAGGCTTCTCCAAGTTTTATTTTATTTCATGTATCCGATTTACAGCGTGCCTATCCCGCTAGTCATCTACCCATCAACTCAAAATTTATAAAACAGTATAAATTACAAGAGCACAGCTATAGAGTTCATATTACCTAATCACAGAATCTGTTCTGTTGTACCCTGGGATGGAAGAAGCCTTTTCTCCTGGAGATCCCAAAATTTGAAGTGTTGTATTAATGTCAACTTCAGATGAATGCTTAATGGAATATTCCATTATTTCTGGAGGTATTAGCGGAGTCTCTCCCTGAGTATCATCAGCTAAGAGGTAGCCTTCAGTTTAAAAAAAATTAAAAATGAACACTTAACAAATCTACATTTACCAAATTGCACTATAAATGTTTTCAGTTTTATCTGATTTATATACATCATATAAATTGATGTAAAAGTAAATTATAACTGTTAATCTGTTAATTTCAAGTTGATGAGAAGAAACTTTCAATTTCTCAGATTATCAACCCTCAAAAATACAGCAAAGGACAAATGTTTTATTCATCAATTTTATAATTCATAGTGACATGTAGGCATTTTAATCCACTACCTTTGAATAATTTCCTGCAATATCGTCTATAAAGTTAATATGATTTCTGCTATTATTTATACTAGAAATCAATATTGAAGAATGCCTTTCCAAAAGTCAAGATTTTCCCTGATTACTTAAAATAAAGAAACTCTAAAAGTATGGTGGTTAAGGAAGAAAATCCTAAAAGCCATACTGCCTACATTTGCACCTTGGTTCCAAAAATTAACAGCAATGTGACCTTGGTCTAGTTTCTTAAACTCTCAGTTTCCTTGTCTGTTTGATGGGGATAATGATGATGATGGTTACAGAAACAATACTTAACAGTATGAATTCAGTGCAGTATGATGAGATCCACACGAAACATCTGGTGTTTGATAGGCAATAAATACATGTTAGCCAGTATTTTTTTTTTAAATACATCCAAAGCTCTGTGGCAAATAACACTATACCCAAATTTCATCCAATACTATGAATGAACTATTGTTTTTAACATATCAAGCTTCTTTTAGAGCTTAAATTGTTTAGTTGACAACTACATTAAAAAAAAAAAAAAAAAAAACCAAACCAACCTGTAACTAAAATAAGCCAGTGAATATCTTCATAGAGATCATCAAGCATTTTGTTATCAATGGTGCTTGAACCAGGTGAAGCAAGTAATTGTTGCTGATGTCGCTGTAACTGACCATGGAGTCTTGTTACTCTTTCTTCTAATAAACTAAAATAGAGAAAAAAACCCCCAAACAATTAGCTTCGTGAAGTTCAAAATACAAAGATGAAGAAAAATTTATAACTGCATATTGGACAACATAAATTAAGATGTTAGCACAAAAACAAATATAAGAAAGTATTATAGTACACAATTGTTCTCATAGCACTATAGGAATTCTGACAGACGTAAAACAATGTTTATAAACAATCTAGGTTTACAACAGGAATTTGAAAACTGGTTATTCCAACTTTTTATTGATATGGGTCAAATCGTTTCTCATACCATGTTTTCCATAATCTCTCTGCCATCTATGCTGTAGTGCCTGGGCTCCAAATGTATAAGCCAAAGAATGCAATCATGAGTATGTTTCTGTCCATTGGTCCAGTGTGCTGGGATACGGGGTGGGGGTGTTTAAAGTCTTTAAACACTTTAAGAGCTCTCCAGGGAATTGTGAATACAGAACATTTGCTCCATGGGGTTTCTTTGGACTGTGTGTACCTTGTCAGAAGAGGTATACAGTGTTCTGCAGCAATTCTTCCTAGCATTCCTACACTGGCTAGTTGATCAGAAAACTGGTCTCGATCATCTTCTTGAAGTTCACTTATTTCTTCTTCCTCACGAGAGGCTACACCATTGGCAGTCTATTACAGGTGAAAGAAAAAAACATTGAGGAACTGCACTATCTTGTTCAGGATTTTCTATAAAATTGCTTCAGAACTGCATATGGAAAGAACAGCTGGACAAAGTCAACCTTCAAGTGCAGCTATCTAGGGACTCCTCTCCAACCATGACAACAGCTCTAGTGGTTATCATAAGAGGGGCACAACACAGAAAGATATAGAAGCATCACTCCCCAGCTAACTGCACACCTACAACCCACCTCCCACCCTGGAGAATTTGATATGTCAATAAAATGATCTTTAAGATTCCTGGTCCTTATATAGGAAGTCATTCATAAGCACAGCAAAACTAGCAAGACAGAGGTAGGTAAATGAAAACTGAAAGGAGGTGACTACAGCAACATCCTTCCCCCATATGAGGACTCATTTACACAACAAGGACCACTTTTGCACTCTGCAAATTTTCTGAGGGGGGAGCTATCTTAAATTTCTAGTTTTATATGTTATTATACGATGAAAGAGAGTCCATGATGATTTTTAATTACCACCTGGCTTAAAACTTACCAAATTTCTTGTGCCATCTGGAGCAGCTAGGTGGCAGTGAATATAGGAATTAAAAACTTGAACTGCATGTTGGGTAAAAAAGCCTTTGTGGAAATGCTTGTCATCTTGGACCAAAGTTAACCAGGACTCCAACAATTTATCATATGCTTCCATGTATACCATATCATCCTTATCAAGCTAAAAAAAAAGAACATTCGTAAAACAAATGTCCAGAGAAAGAAAATGGGCATCAGAGTCACATGGTTCATGGTTCATGGTTCACATTTTTTCCTTTATAAAAAAAATCATAATTCTTGTTTTAATTAAACTTTCTAAAATCTTTCTAACTTAGTCTAAATAATTCTTAGGCAATCTGAAACTACTGTGCATTTTAGAAGACTACCTGTTCAGGGCTTTTTGGAACATGTATTTTTCAAATAAAAATAGTATTAATATTTTTCTATAGTAAAGAAGAAAAAAATGCTAGATAAAAAGATAAAATGGTCACTTCCTACCTATTTTCTTTCCCCTTATTTTTTAATGGTACTGGGAATAGAACCCAGGGACTGTACCATCTGAGCCTCAGTCCTGGCCCAATATTTTCAAATGACTTTAGGGAAAATGGAGAATGATAAAAATGGACGTGTCCTAATCAGTATAATTAAGAATATGTGAGCAGAACTAACAAGAGAAAACTCATTTTATAATAAAAACGAGAAGCAAATTCTGCACAGTAAAAAGTACTAAGTTAAGAAATAGAATATCCACTGACTCATTTCATAATATTAGAAAAGTATCAAAACTGTCTATTCATTGAAGAAAAATCAAAAGTTTAATAATCATAAACACCTTGTGAGTGGAAATAAATTAATTGGTGCCCCCCTGCCTTTTGTTTATTTCCATAAACATGTAGTAGAGTTTTCTTCCTACAAAGGAAATGTGGAAAACTTAGAAAAAGGTACAAGTAGATAAAAAGATGGGAGTAACCCAGGATTGCTCTCCAAGTCAAAACTTCTGGCCAGCTTGACTGGACCTTTCCACAAGAGTACCACATAACTGTACCTCTAGGAGATTTGAACATTAACCAAACCATGATGTTACACACACACACACACACACACACTTTTTTGCACAATCTTAGTGAAATTACTGAGCTTGCTATTCCTAATTTCCTTTTTTCTCATTCTTTCTTGTTCATTAAGAACTGTTGTTTTTGAGTTAAAGTTTTATACCAAAATTAAACTACTAAAAATAAGGGAGAAATTTTCAGAGAAACAGGTAAGAGAGACAATCCACATCAACAGGCTATTTTACAGAGCTATTTGTGGTACAAAATCTCCCTGACCAGAGGTATTTTGCTAAAAGGTCATTCTACTTTTAAAAGTTGCAAAAGCCAGGAGGTAGGAATAAGTTAGGAATTTCACACAACAGAAAGAATGCTAGTGGACCTGGAATATACAGGGATAGGCCACAAAAGAATCTTAAGTGAGGATGGGGGTGGCAGGAAAGAACAAATTCAGAGGGCCTTGAAAGTCAGTGGTCAGGAGACTGGGTTTCCTTCTAATTGCAGCAAAAAGCCACTGTAATGTTATCAACAGAGAAAACACATGATACAGCTCTTTAAAAGAAAAGCACACCACCTACACTGTAAAGTAAGATGGAGACTTGGGGTAGCAGAGAGGTGCTGACAAATGGCCAGAGTGAGCACAGACTTCGAAGAAAGGAAATTGAAAGTCTGAGGGAAAAGAGAAAGCAAAGGTGGTGTCTGAAATTTTATCCTGAGCAGCTAGAAAGATAGTGGCTGTTTCTTAAAATGCTAAAGATCAGATAAAATAACATGTACAGGGAAAGGAAGGTTTCTCTTTTGGACATGTTCATTACAAAATGCAAATAAGGAAGTCAAGTGAGATGTTCAATTAACTGATATACATCTGATTGTAGGGAAGAGGTCAGAGCTGGAAATACAAATGTGGCATATACTTACCTAAATATTTAATTTAAAAATCATAAAATCAGGAACATTGACATTAGTTGGTAAAAAACAAAGGACAGAGGATGGAGTATATAGCCCAGTGGCAGAGTGCTTATCTGGCATACAAGAGGCCCTGGTTTGATGCCCAGCAACACAAAAAATTAAAATAAGGACAAAGACAAACTGACATAGGAGCCTGAGGAGGAGGAATACCAGGAGAAATACCAGGCAGGAGAAATACCAGGAATGTGTGGTATCAGAGAAGTCAAGACAAGAGTTTGGAATCCATGTAGATGGAATATAGTCTGGAAGAAAACTAAAAATCACAGTCTATCAGAGCTACTCTTTTCTTCTAGTTTTGATTTTTATCCTGATTCTCTTTTGCAAGTTTTTTTTAAAATTTTTTTTTTAAGTTGTAGGTGGACACAATACCTTTATTTTATTTTTATTTTTATGTGGTGCTGAGGATCGAACCCGGGCCTCACTCATGCTAGGCGAGCACTCTACCACTGAGCCACAACCCCAACCCTCTTTTTTGCAAGTTTTAAAAGACTATTTCATTTTAAGTGTTCTTCATACAGGCTACCAGAAAGTAGTCTTTTTTTTAAATATTTTTTAGACGTTGATAGACCTTTCTTTTATTCTTTTATTTATATGTGGTGCTAAGAATTGAACCCAGTGCCTCATGCATGTTAGGCAAGTGCTTTAACCACTGAGCTACAACCCCAGCTCCAGAAAGAAGTCTTATACAGAACAAAGAGAGCTACAAAAAAGACCTATAATATTGTTTGAACTGCTCTGCTCATTACTTTTTGTCCTCTCTAGGAGTTAACCACTTTCCAAAAGACCGTCTAATTTATGGAGAAGTAGCTACGAAGAGAAGCCTAACTGTGGGGGTAGGGAGGTCTTGAAGGGTTAACTGAAAATGAAACATATCTATTGAACAGGAACATCACATGGTAATTTATATATAAGAAAATTGCTGTAGCATTACTTAAAACAGTGGAACAGTAAATTGATTTCCTGAACCATTTCTCCATTGTTTACTAGTTAAGGACATAAGAAATGGCTTAGATTATTAATGAAAAGCAATGATTTTGTTTTAAGCCTAATTTATGCCTTAAAACCAAGAAAAAATACATCAAAACTGTAAGTTTTAGAAGATGAAACTACAAGTAACTTGGTTTATTTCTAATTTTTTGCTATTCAACGGGTATTAAAATTTCATAATTAGGATTTTAAGAAGTTCTACATGTGAATCAAGAGATGTCAGGAAAGACAGTCATTTGAATAATACAATTATATGCAACAGTTCATGGAAATTTTGGATAATTTTAACATTGTACACTGAATTACTTTTCCAATAAGTATTCCATTTTCATAACATTAGTAAGGAAATACAAATTACGAATGTGAACAACAAAATAAAAGTAGAAACTTTAACAACTTGTAAGAAATTGACAAATTCCTACAAAAACCTATCTTGGCAAATTGGATCAAGGAATAAAAAGAAAAATATGAATATTCCCATATCTAACCATTTAAATTTTTAGTTAAATTTTTCCCCAAAAGAAAATACTAGTTTCAGTAGATTTATGGGTCAGATCTACTCAACTACTCAGAACCAAACAAAAGCAAAACAACCAATTTTATACAAACTGATCCAAAGAAAATGAGTTTGAGAGTAACACGAGAAGCTGGTGTAACTTTGATACCAAGCAAATCCAATGGTGCATTAAAACAAACCATGACATACCATGACCGAGTTGGACTCAACTCAGAAAGGCAGGGTAATTTTTAACATTAGAAAAATCTAAGCTGGGCACAGTGGTGCACGCCTGTAATCCCAGTGACTCGGGAGGCTGAGGCAGGAGGATCGCAAGTTCAAAGCCAGTCTCAGCAACTCAGTGAGGCCCCAGGCAACTCAGTGAGACCTGTCTCTAAATAAAATACAAAAATAGGGCTGGGGATATGGCTCAGTGGTGGAGTGCCCCTGGGTTCAATCCCTAGTACCAAAAAAAAAAAAAAAGAAAAAAAAAGAAAAGAAAAAAAGAAAAATCTAGACATGCAATTTATCACATTAATAGATTAAGCAGATAAGTTTTTAATTAATATCAATACTCATAAAGAACAGCTCAACATCCTAGAGTAAACATTGTTCCTTCCAATGAAACAGAAAAGGTATCTTCTATTACCACTTGTTTTCATCAGTATACAGTAATAAGAAGTAAGAAATAAACAATAACGGAAATATAAATTGAAAAGATTGAAAAGAAGAAAGCAAATTGTCATTATTCACAGCAGATATGATGATCCATAGAAAACCAAACACTCCGAAGATAATTATCAGTTGGGTACAGTGGTGGCATGCCTATAATCCCAGCTACTCAGGAGGCTGAGGCAGAAGGATCACAAATTCAAGGACAACTTCAGGAACTTAGTGAGACCCTAACCATTAAGCAAGACCCTGTCTCAAAATAATAAATAAAAAATGATAGGAGCCAGGTGCGAACTTGCATGTCTAAAATCCCAGGGCTTAGGAGGCTGAGGTGGGAGAACTTCAAGTTCAAAGCCAGCCTCAGCAACAGAGAGGCACTAAACAACTCATTGAGACCCTGTCTCTAAATAAAATACAAAACAGGGCTGGGGATGTGGTTCAGTGGTTGAATGCCCCTGAGTTTAATCCCCAGTAGCTCCCATAAAAAAAAGTGGGGGTAGGGATGTAGTTCAGTGGTAAAGTACCTCTGGCTTCAATCTCTAGTCTGGGGGGAGAAAAGCTATTAGAATCAATAAAAATTCTGAAATGTTACTAAACAGCTCAATATACAAATTCTGTATTTCTTATGCCAGAAGTAATCCGAAAAATGAAGTTTACTCGGGGCCGGGGCCGGGGTTGTGGCTCAGCGGTATTGCACTCGCCTAGCATGTGTGAGGCACTGGTTCCATCCTCACCACCACATAAAAATAAATAAATAAAATAAAGGCATTGTGTCCATCTATAACTAAAAAATATTTCTTAAAAAAATTAAGTTTACAAAAGATACAACATATATCACAAAAATACAGTTCTTAAGAAAAATTTGTTCCTTTATTGAAAGATAATAAATAAGACCTAAATTAATATATAGAAATGCCACAATCATGAACAGAGAAAGTTAATATAGTAGAGATGCCCACTCTTTGTAAAGATGCATTACAATACCAACCACAATTCAACTTGATAAATTGAAAATTTATATGAAAGAACAGAGGACCAAACATACTCAAGACTCTTCTGATGAAAACTGAGGTGATGGAGCATGTCTACCACCTAGCCAGACAGAAATACGCCACTTATACATTAAAACTAGGTATGTGACAGCAATGGTCCAGCAGATCATCAAGAAATAAAGTATTATTCAATAAATGTTCTGGAAAAATCCTGTTATCCACATAAAAAATTCAACTGGTTTCTACTTCACGTTCTAAGATGATAATATCATGAAAGGCAAAATACAAAGTATTTAGAAGGAAACACAAGAGGTAAGGTCTAACAAAAGAACTAAAATCACAAAGGAAATCATCCTCATCATCATCATCATCTCAACTACAGTTAGATGAGGAACATGTGTTCATCACAGGATACCACAAAGTCAAAATGCAATGTGGTATCCTGGAACAGGAAGAGGATATTGGTGGAAAAATAGGTGAAATCCAAAAAAGTCTGGAATTTAATTGCCAAAAATATGCCAATGTTAATTTATAGTACAAAGGTACTATGGTTATATAAGATGTTAATATTAGGAGAAAACTGGGTCCAAGGTACGTGGAGACTCTCTGTTCTGTATTTTTGCAACTCTGCTATAAATCTAAACTTATTCCAAAATAAGGAGAAAAACCATGAAGTGAAAGGGAAACAAACATACAAACAAAACAGGGAATAGATGAGTAAAACATAAAACCAACAAAAAATTAGTGTACAGAACATAAAAAGAATCTGTACAAATCGCTGTGATCAACAACCCAACAGGAAAATGGGCAAGGGAGGGCTATATTTTACACCTAACCATAGAGCACCTGCCTAAAATGTACAAGCCTTGGGTTTTACCCCAGCACTATCTAGACAAACAACAGTATTAGTAACAATAAAATAAAAACAGCAGTGGGCAGGAACAAACATTTCAAAAGAGGAATCGTAAGAATTGCATATATATGAAAAGAAGCTTAATGTTATTAATATTTGAGAAAGCAAAGACTATTTTGTTTGTTTAGTGTTTAGTGCTGGAGAGGAAATGGATCAATGAAACTCATATACACCACTATGAACATGTATATAGATCCAATTAAATAATTTGATACTATCAAATAATTTGATACTATCTTACAAAAGTGAATGCTTACATATCTTATAATCCAAAAATTTCATTCCTAAGTTTATGCCTTAGAAAAATTCTCAAAAGGGCTGGGGATATAACCCACAATTGGCTAACATGGATGGGCCTCTGGCTTCAGTTCCCCCCAACACACACACACGTAAAAGAAAAGGAAAACCTTTCAAAAATGTAAAATATTTATAGCAACACTATAAAGGCAAAAATTCATTTACAAGAGAATGGATAAAGTGTGGTAAAATACTCAGTGATATAACTTACAGGAATACATGTATATGATTAAAACTTTTAAAGCAATGAAATGATAAAACTTCAGACAAGTATTCATCTCTGCTGTTGGGGTAGAGCAGGGGAACAGTGAGGGAGATGAGCCTTGGACAGAATATGCTAGTAGCATCTAGCAGACACTGCTAATGCTCGAGTTGAATTATGGGTTCATGCATAGCTATTTTGTTTTAAAACAACTGGTTATATTGGACATTATAAAGTCACATATGATTAGATAAAAATAATCAAAGAGTGCCTAAGCATTGTGCTTGGTTTGCTATTAGTAGGAGGAGAAGATAGTTTTATTCCTTCAACAAAAATGTATGAAATGCTAAGAGCTAAACACTGGAACACAGATAAATAAAATACTTTCTTCCCATAGAAACATCTGTGGCCTGTTTATATACTTAACAAAGCATGTGCTTCGCAGACATCATTTGTTAGGTCTTAACAGTTTATCTTGCCAAAATAAACAGACTGGTAACATAACAGGAACTTAGGAACAGCATCCTCTGACCTATGTCTCAAAATGAAAAGAAGCAGAACACTTTCTAAGAACTGTGTTGTTTTTTAGTACATATTGAGTATGTTATCATAGTTGATACACTGAAAATTTTAAATAAAATGTAAAAATCTTATACAACTATCACTGAAAGAGGTTTCAATGATCCCTTTTATAAAGCCCTGATACCGGTAAAAGAGACGATCACAGGTAGACTTTAATAGTTCCTACTCAGTGGATGGCAATTTAAAGTAAAAACTATGGACCCCTGAAAAAAAACTTCTGATTCCCTTTGAATACCAGTACAAGTAACTCATCAGGCAAAGTGTGAGAAATGTACTTGATGACAATTGGCAACTAGATCTTCCAGTGTAATCACAGAGAACTGAAACCTAACCTAGCTCTTTTTCATAATACTTTGGCCCTGCTCCATAGCCACTCTGGCCAAAACCCAGCAGCCAAGCCAGCAGCACGTGCGCAGAGATGACTAAGGAGACCCAGCCTGACACTATGTGCTCATGCACACGGCATCGTCAGGCCTGCGGCCAGAGGCTTTGGAGAGGGGCTTAGAGCTCATGAGACTACTTGACCCCACTTTACTCCATTTGGAAATGGAGGGTGGAGAAGGTAATCAAAATATGATATCAGCACTTCTCTTTCAGTGCCCATAATTAACTTGAAAGTGTGTAAGGAATGAATCTGCAGCCCTTCAGACAAAGAAAAAAATTGTTTTTATTCTTTGGTAATTAATGTTGAATACATAATTCAAAAGCAGTGGCTAATTTTTTGTGTGAAAATGTTGCCAAACAAAGCTTTGAAAAGAAAATTTTCAGTATGTCAATCTATCCCCCACCCCTAACTATATGACATTCTAGAAACTGAGGAAACAGTGAAAAGGTTAGTGGTTGTTAGGGGCTGAGGGGGTGGGGTGGGATGAATAGGTGGAACACAGAGGATTTGATTTTTAAGGCAGTGAAACTATTCTGTATGATAGTACAATGGTAGACACATCATACATTCATCCAGACCCACAGAATTTACAACACTAAGAATGAATCCTAATGGAAACAATGGACTCTGGGCTATAATGATGTGTCAGTGTAGGTTCATCAATTCTAAAAAATGTACCACACTCTAAGGGGGGATACTGATGGAAGAGAGGTTGATGGCTGTGGATGTTGTTATTGGGGGGAATATGGAACTCTGTATTTTCACTCAGATTTTTCTGTGAACCTAGAATTGCACTAAGATATGTCTTTATATTTCTATCCCTCTACATAAATCGAATATCAGACACTGTAAAAGCATACAAGATAAATATCAGGATAGTTAAAAGTTTGGTTATTATGCTGCAAACAACTCCAAATCTATCTCCATCAATGATGGAATGCTGGTTACTAGTAGATATTTGCTATAATTCTTCCCACTACATTTTTTTTCCACAAACAGCAAATAACCAAATCTTCTCCATGAAATTGAAAATCTCCTTCTGTCAATCACAAATCTTACTTTCTCTATCACCATTCCTCCCTCCATGGTGCTGGGGATTGAGCCATGGTCTCACATATGCTAGGCAAGCTCTACCACTGGCTATATTCCTCAAACCAAATTATTTTCATATGTTTACATAACAAGAGTTATACAAGAAAGTATGATTTGCCTAGTATGGTAGTATATGCCTATAATCCCGGCTACTAATGAGGCTAAAGCAGGAGGATCACAAATTTGAGACCAGCCTGAGCAACTTAGAGAGATCCAGTCTCAAAATAAAAAACAAAAAGAAATAGGGATGTAGTTCAGAAGTAGAGTGTTTAGGCAGCATGTGTCAGGCCCTGGGTTCCAAACCCTAGTATAGAGAAAGAGAGAGAAAGACAGACAGACAGACTGAAAAAATTCAATAAGATGGGTGAGAAATTTTATTTCTAAAGAATAAAAATTTAAGAAGCTCCTTAGCCTTACTGAACTCTGGATTCCATATTTCCAATCCGAGACTGCTACTATATTATGCTTTTTAAGAACTTGAGCGTGAAATCAAATTCAACCACTAGAAACGGCAGAAGCTTGGATAACTTAAAAAGAACACTGGCTGAGAAGTTCACTAACAAAAAAATCATCTGGCAGAAACAAGCTATGCAAAAAAATTTGCTTATAATTAACAGGATGGGGATAAAAATTCAGCAGGTTCTATCAATGTATTATTTTTAAAATCTGGGTGACTACTCATCCATCTGTAATAGAATTGTTCATTCTATTACTCTTCATAATAGCATAATGTATAAAATTTACACTTTGAATAAAATATTTCAAAAAGTTGAAAATTTACAGGCATAATTGTGGCATAATCACCAAGCCCAATGATATATCACAAAAAAATCTGCATTGCATAATATAAAACATTAACAAGGACATATGAACAATCAAATGAAAGAGCCATGTTTGTTTATACTGTTACTCATCTGCTGTATTTAGATTCTTGCCTAGTATAGTGTCATTTGAGATAAATACATTAATAGACAAAAATGACAGAAAAGTGATAAATGTAATACCATAATCCCTCTATTTAAGAAATCAAGAATTTAGAAACTTTTGAAATCGATCCATTATCTAGTTATATTTGTTTTTTTTAAAGCTAGTCTTTAACAAAATTAACCTAACTTCAGAGTACCTATGCAGCTGACAGTATTCCTGGCTTCTGAAATCCCCCTAGAGAAATTGATTTAGTAGACAAGTATTACAGCTGTTAATAGAATCCTAGAGATGAATTTAAACAAAAACAAAACCATATCCCCACAAAAACATAACAAGTTATAATTTACACAACAAGTTTTTAAATATTTTATTTGGTTAACATACTTTCCTCCTTTGTAAATGTTCTGTTTTTGTTTTTTGGTTTTGCAATGCTTAATAGAATCCAAGGCTTGCACATGCTAGGCAAGTATTCTATAACTGAGCTACATCCTACCCCTGAATTTTTAAATTCTTAATGCAAAGGAATGCATACATATTATACACCACACCTGGCACATGGTCGCTGTTAATACATATTTTTGAAACTGAATTAACCCAGTAGTATTCCTTGTGGCCGTATATCTAGGGAATTCCTCTTCCTTACAAGGGGTTGAAGGGTGATCTTTTTCACCTCACTCTAGCATTCATTTTTGAAACCTGGATTGATGGGATCTATTTATGTTTCTAATGATAGTATTATAAACAATATCAGGGATGCTGTATGGAACAATAGTTATGACAGTAAATAAGCTTTATTCTAAATCCACCATACACTATCTCAAGTACAAGAATTCTATAAAATTTAAATACTGATTATGTATTAGAATTCAAACAATCAGAACTGTGTTATAACCAAGCCATAAAATATTAAACAGCAAAATTATATTCCAAGGACTGGGATTGTAGCTCAGTGGCCAGAATGAAATAAAACACTGACATAATTATTACCATTTCTTGGATTAAGTATATTTAAGGTATAATGGTATTACTGTAGAGCTATGGTTATTTATATAAAGAAGTGTACTTTCAATGTATAAAGTTTAAAAAATACTCTTGCAACTCAACTCCTTTTTTCTATGATCTTTTAAGCTGGAGAAATGCATGCATGTGAGCAGGGGCTAGACAGTCACCCTGATCTCTCTAGTATCATCAAATAATTTTTCCCTAGCTATCAGAACCACTGGGCAAGGGGGTTGGTAAGGATTCTCTTTCATGAGAGAAGTTGCAAGTTATATTACAAGGTTACAATGTACCAACACCACCATTCTAGAAAGTAAGGGCTGGGGATACAGTTCAATGGCAGAGGCATGCCTATCATGTGCAAGGCCCTGAATTTAATCCCCAGCACCACAATAATAAATAAATTAATTAAATTAATTTTTCTTATCATGGAGATACCAAGATTTCTCTCAATCTTCTCAATCTGTAATTTAGCTTTATTATATTAATTTTCACCATATTGGGTCCCCACAAAGTGATCACCCAATGAACTGACAGGAGTAGATTTTGAATCAAGAATTCTGACATTTAAATGCCCTCATTCACTGAATAAATTATTCAACTGCACTGTACTCTTTTAGGAACTTCCTAACAAGTTTATCAAGTACCTTTTTCTTTTCTACCTTATCCTGTTGGTCCTGAGATTAAGTTACAAATGCACTAACACCAAATGTAAAGTTCTTCCTTTATAACCTACCACCACACCTCCACCATACCTCCTTTTACACACACATCAAAATACATACACAAAACACATTGCTGCATAACAGTTACTCTATTCAACCTGCTGCATGGCCTCTCTGATGATCCTACTTGCACAATGAACTAAAAATACTCTAGACAAAAGAAATCAAGAAACAAACTACCATACAGAGTGCAAGTCATATCTTCCTCAAATTTCACTAAACGAATTCAAATGCATGCACTAGTACAAAAAATATTTTGATATAGTTGATATATTAAAATGAACAATAATTAATAGAATTTTAATCTTCAAGACAATATTATTTCATCTCTACAATCATTTTCACTTCCTTAGTCCAGAAATAGATAAAGATTTGATTTGGGGGGTATAATGAAAAACATTTTTATGAGACATTGTGAAATCTCCAGAAATACCAAGAAATTTTAACGGAACAACGTGGCTAAAGACTGAAACTACTTTTTTCAATTCTTGGTTTACTGCAAGTCAAATGACAGTCATAAATACAATCTCTTCACGCAAACGTTAAAGTCACTAAGCAAGGACATATTTCAAAAACACACAAGTATCAACAATTTTTCTTCCTGTGAAAATACTCTTTTTTCCCCTCTTGGTACAGCAATATAGTTACCATCAAAGACATGATTTGCTTAGAAAAACAGAATTTATCATGTATTCCTAAATAAGTAACAGTTCTGAAAAAAACTATTATAATACAAAAGTCTATCTGCAAAATGTGTTTTCTTACAGAAAACTCCTTCAATATTAAACAAAACACTTTTGAAAACTAAAATTATAAAAATCATTGGTTTGTACAAATAAGACTTAATAGGTCTTACACAGTAACATGATAAATAAAATATAGGACATCAACCATTATAAAGGTTCATTTTAAAAGTTATTATTCTACATTTTACTGTGCAAACTACAGGAACTTTCATACAGTTAATCCATGGCATGAAATATCAGAAGGGATTATTATTCTGACTTTACCAATGAGAAAAGAAATTCAGAAAAGGGGGAGAAGTAGCCCGCCCAAGCTCCTGCACTTTATGACTCAGCTCATGACTACATTGTTTCCTACCAAATTTCATGATCTTTCTATATCACACTGGCTCCCAGGCTTTTATTTTTTTAATATTAATTAATGTATCAAAATTTCCTTAAAAGATCATTCCCTCACACACTTTTCCATCTCAGGACACCTACTACATGTTATGAACTAACAATGCAACCATTGGGTGACCAAGGAAATAAAAGATAATACAGTCTGTCCAGAAAGTTTAATCTGGTTTGAATGAATTTGTTCATGAACTTTTATTATTAGCTGTATATTCCCCAGTATGCACAGAACAATAAAACAGTGAGGCTGAAATGACATTTAGGAGAATTTGTTTAGTCTTTATGTAAGTTATTGTGCAAGGGCTACTACCCTCTCAGTCTTCAACTTCATCAAACCTCTCCAACGTGGCTTCTACAACTAATGCAAAGCTTTAAACATTGTTTCCCTCTGTTCTTTACAATGGGTGACCAATGACTTTTAAAAGAACTATTAAATATAAACAGATCAATTAAAAGAATTAAAACTTTTGGGTTGGGGATACAGCTCTGTGGTAGAGTGATTGCCTTGCATGCACAAGGCCCTGGGTTCTAATCCCCAGCACCACATTGAAAAAAATAATAATAATTAAGACTTTAAAAAATGTAACACTTTACTTAAATGAAACCTATGAGGTATATCTCGGCATGCCTTCTTATGCAACAAGCAAAAGATGTACCTGCTTCTCTGAAAGTTTATCTAGACATCCTATATTCCAATACTTCTATGTTAAAACTAGAAAAATTGTCAAGTTGTCAGCCTCCTGCTTAAAATCAAAAAATTTTTAATGTAAAATTTGCTAACCAGGGGCTGTAGCTGGAGCTCAGAGGCAGAGTACTTGCTCACATGTGAGCACTGGCTTCAATTTGCAGCAACCACATAAAAATAAATAAAATAAAGGCATACTGCCCAACTACAAAAAAATTTTTTTTTAAATTTGCAAACCACTGATGTCATATATCTTTAGCAATTTGTTTAAATGTTAGGACTGCTCTTAATCCACAAACAGAAACTAAAAGGTAGTTATGTTTCTAAATATGTGATCAACATGCTAAATCTTTAATCTATCTGATTTAGGGAGAAAAAAAACCAAGTGGGAAAAGTATAATGAAGCCATGTTAAATGAGACCTGACCAGTTCAGAATCTGGGATCATTTGAGAGGAATGTGAGTAAAGCTTAAATACTTAAATTTTCCACAGACTTTCATGTTTAGAACATAAAATTGCTTTCCCGAGAAATTTAAACCCCAATACCATGGTTTTAAACTTCTATTCCTCTACTACTTACATTTTTCCTGTCTGACCCAGTTACTTTCCTCTCATCAAATCACTAAAGTGCCCAATTACATAAACAATCATTTCCGAGTTCTTCATTTTCTGAACACCTCTGAAGGAATACAAAAAGTTGACACACTGCCAGAGTCCCACCAAAACTACTTGGGATTTAACATAAAACCCTAACAGATATCTATAAATACTGTTTTTACTCTTATAATCTTTTAAAAGACTCCCATTTTGATTCATAAAAAAGAATAATTTCAATGATAACTATTTTGTAGGGAAAAAAAACCATTTCCATGATTAATGCAGTTATTCACAGTAACTCACAAAAGCAGCTGTGTTTTCAAGGGGTTTTAGAACATGTGTTCTGAATTTAAATATAAATTTGGAAAATGTACATCTGAAAATCTTAAAAAAAAATATCGTTAGTATTACTAGTCTTAATTTTAATGTAAATTAGATCCTATCAAAATATACTACTAAATCTTTCTACCAAAAAAAAATTTAAAGAGCAGTGTTTAATCAAAATAAAGATAGCTATGATTTGAACTTGAATCATGTTTACATAATTTCCAAATAAGTCCAAAATAAAAACACCAAAATAAATATACATATAAAGTTACACATAATTGCACCATATACAAAGCAGTACCCTGCTAATTTGTGAAATTGGTTTTTCACAAAACTTTTAATAGAAGCATTGAATTCCAATTATCTCAAAATTAAAATCTTAAAACCAATAAATTTCACCTACCAACCTGTTTTGAACCCCCAAATTTTTAAAGGTCATGTTTCCAAATACATGCTGCCAACTAATTCACACTGATTTATTAACCCCACATACGATGGTTTTAAACATTTTGTTTTGCACAAAATCGTACTTTTAACAACTGCTACTAAAACTCACTTAAAATAATTATATGTCATGAGAAAATGTTACAAAGGCAGCATAAATTTCCTTATGAAAAAAGGACATAATTTATTTTACAGTAGTCACTCACCACTTCTTCCAATGCAGCACTTCGCCCAAAAGAACAAGTGAGGTGTGTGAGGCAGTTAACAAAGGAGGAGAAAAGTTCATTGGGAATGGCAGTTAAAACATTTCGAGGGAATACAGTTATCAGGTTGCTGATAATGCTGGAGATTCCCACAGCTTCAGAATCTTCTATTTCAATTCTATAAATCAAGTAATGAGGATTATTAAATGATAGTACAGGAAAAGTTACAACTCATTTCTAAACATGCAAATATTATCACTTATTCATTTTTAAAGGTATATCTCTGTGTATTAGTTCCAAATTAGTCATATGACTTCACTTCAAAATACAGAATGGAGGAAAAAAACCCCACTAGTTTCTTTTTTCCTTCACTATTAAACACAAGGAAAACCCAGAAAGTTCCATTTTCAGTTATAAAGGGGAAATATACCTACCCATTGATAGTATTCAGCAATCCCTCAATGAAGTGTGCTAGATAATCAACTTGTGATCCTTCATCTGGGAAGATGGGTCCATGAAGAGAAGCTAACTGGGCAAGGCACTGCAAAGAATCTTGTGCCATATCTGAATCTTCTCTGATTTTTCGATGTACCTGTTAGAAAGAATTACTAATCCATAAAAATAAATTCTTCTTTTGTAAGGGTCACGTGTCTACCATGCCGAATGAGGTAAGAGAAAAATTCACTGTAGCTGATTATTTCTAGAAAATTAATTCCTGAATTTAACTAATTTGAAAATTGTCCCTCAGTCAACTTGACATTATAGCCCATGATTTTAAACATATCAATTAATTTTTAACTGAGGGCTACCTACATTTTGAAAATTGAACTGTCTCCAGCACGTTATGACAAAGAGAGAAACAGATGCCAGCCAGTCAGACATACTGCTTCTTCTAAAAACAGCAACAACGACAGTCATCTGTATTATGCTAACTATGCCTCACTACAGCTTCTTGCTAAAGTTAGCAGACAAGTTCAATCAAGACTATATAGATGCTGCCTTAGTGGAAGTAAACAGTTGCAAATTTAGAAAACCAATATACCGCTCAATCCCTTACATTCATTCAAACAATATGAGCCTATGCTTTCATTAATTCTGAAACTGCCTACAATTTGTTTGAATCTCATTTTATCCTACATCACTGCTTTAATACTGAAATTTTTTAAATAAAAATGTCATTTAAGTTACACATTAAACCGTTTAAAAGCATATCTTGATTTGATTTCTGCTGTGCAATACTGATGTGAAACACCTATACACAATGTTCTGTATGAAAGGAAATGCTCCCAAAATATTGCAATCTAATTTTACAGTATTATATTCTCAGATATTAAAGGTTTCATTCTGTGATATGAAAAATAAACAAAGAATATTTAGTGAAGAAATTATATGGCAACTATTCATCTAAATCCATCTGATATTTACTGTGACCATATTCTATAAGCAGTTAACTCCTGTAGCCCTTCTCTTCCTACACAAACTCTCAACTTTGTAAATACTACACAGTGTTGAACATTTATTTTCTTTGTGTCAGGTTATGTTCACTTTTACTCTAAAAATAATTTATAAACTACTTGAGGTCAGAATGTTTCTTTTAAATATTCACTGGTAGAATGCTGGGTCACAGTGAACACAAATAACTCCTTATTCACTGATTGTTTCCATGAAGCCTTAAATCACTGAACTTCCTAAGGTTCTAGTCAGGAAATTTAAAACACTATGACATCTCCAAAATTTTCAAAGTTAATCTATGGACATGCTTAAAATGTGTTACACTCTTTGGTCTAGAACGGGACTTGGAAAACCACGGCACACCGTTTTTGTATGGCAGTGAGGTCATTTTTCATGTGTATGTGATTAAGAAAAAAAATCAGAATGATATATTTCATAACCTGTGAAAATTATAGAAAATTCATATTTTAATGACCATCAATAAAGTTTAAATGGAACACTGGTCACACTTGTTTATGTATTACCTTGTATGCATACCTTATATATGTATTACCTTGTATGTATTACCTATGTACGCCACGTCTGTGTTAACAATGGCAGTGTTGAGTGTGACCGTATAAGTGCAAAAGTCTAAAATATTTATCATCTGCCCAGTAACAGAAAAAGTTCACCAATCCCAGGTCTAGAATACAAATATTGTTCTCTTATAGTCTATTGTATTTTATGTTTTATGTAATAAATTCAAGACAAAATATGTAAATTCAAATATGTACACTGTCTAGTTTGTGAAACTGAGTACAACACTGATACTCTATCAATAAACTATAAATAAATTCAGGTCATGCCTTGACCCCTAATTAACATTTAAATGTGATGTCCAGGGATACATTCTATCAACAGCTACAATGCAACCATCTGGGGCAAGAGAAACCAGCTTACAAACTCCTCTATCCAGGGAGCCAGATGGTTGCTCACTGGTGGCACAAGTGAGGAATTGAAGAATATCCTTAATGAAATAGCTAATGTTGATAATGTAAAATTAATTGTCCTTGATAATGTAGTTTTCTGTCTTTGGAGTTGCCTATATTGTGCAGGCTTAATTTATTTTCCCCAAAATATGAATCAAAATGACTTTATCATAAAACTCATGATAAACAATTCTTACATAGATTCTTGCCCTCCTTCCAATGTCAGCCCTATGAAAGAGTTTCCTCATACACAAACATGTATTTCAATTAAAAACTGAATTCATCACCTGACTATGGGAAAGAGGTGAGGGATAAGAGGACGTCCAGCAGGACACAGACAGCAGTTAATGGTGAGGCTATTCATCAAGACAAGAAAGCAAGTTAGTAAGATGACAAATTCTACTGGAAGATGTTAAATGTGAGATGTCTGTGGTCCATCCAAATTGAAATATCCAGTAAGCACTTGGGATTATGAGGCTCTGGGAACCTGAAGCAGCCTGTGCTGAATATAGATTTAGGAGTCATCGGTGAAGTGGTGCCTGAAGTCCTACACGTGGAAGTGATACCCAAGGAACTGTATAAAGTCAGCAAAGTTGAAAACTAAGATAGGAACATTAATACTTATGCAGTGAGCAAAGAAAGAAGAGACTATAAGTGCGATCAGGTAGAATCTTAAAAAAAAAAAAAAAGCAGGAGGAAAACCTAGTAAGACTGGTTTTTTTTTTCCCCCAAGACCTTGTGGAGAAAAGAAAAGTCAAGAAGTTTATAAATTTCTGAGGGGCAGAAGGCAACCAAAAATACTCTACATTTTATATATGATCAACAAATTAAAGTCTTGATCCCATGTGACAGTATATTTATGTATATCTATTTAAATCCCTAATAGTGATATACAGTGGTAAAGTGCTTTAAATTAGGCAATGAAGTCACATAAGTGAAACTGATAACAAAAATTGAATTACATAGGAAGATGAGCCATTATGATTTTGGGGACAAATTACAAAATTAAATCATAGCTGCTTAAATGAAAACTCCCACATAAAACAGTTAAAATAACAAAGTGAAAAGGGTTAATTTTCAAATTCAAGTTATTTGCATGTGGTAGTTCACAGCTGACAGGAGCAGCTGTCTGGTTTGTCTAGACAGCTGTTCAGATTTGGTGGAGTTGTTTCCAGTACTGCCGGCGAGTTTTTCACCTTTTCAAAAACTGCTGGAGTGGGATCTACTTTCAGTGAGTGAATAATACAAAGAAGTGAACTTGGATCCCTATCAAAACAATTCCTGTCAGATGAGGCAGGCAACAGAGATTTTACATTTTAGTTACAATTATCTCATTGATCTTCACAGTGTTTTAGTCATCATTTCTCTGATTTAAATCAGAAAATGTTAGGTGATTAATGCTCAGGGTGGATGACTCGTTCCACGTATTTTAAAATACATACCCCAGAAATACAGTATTTTAAATGGTTCATTCAAAAAAAGAAGACAGTTGGAAAGCTTGTGCATAATATTTTCAAAATACAAAAGAAGGTAAGAAACTGTAATTAATGGTTGGAATTCAGCAAACTAGCTGTCTTCTTTTCTAATTGCTCTTTATTTGAATTTTTGTCCGAATCATCCAATCTAACTAGTGTATTCATCCTATAACTGCAAATTAGCACCCAACACACACACACATATTTTTTGTTTTTAAAATTCTATTGGGGAAACCTGTTGGCAAATATGAAAATATACTGCTTATTTCTTGTATTTAACCACAAATAATGAGTGTTTAAATTTATACTTGAAATAAATTGCTATTAAATAATAGTAACTCATCCCAGGGTCTTATAAAAAATACACTACTACAGAACAGCATATCTCTAAGTGTGGCTGGAGATCCCTAAAGGTTCCTAAGATCCTGCCAGTTGTAAAAGCAGTAAATTGTAAGAGAAAACAAAACTGCTTTTACAATACAAACATAGTACCTGCCTTTTCCAGTCTGTCTTAAATGTATGAGGCCACATGATACAGGATACCAGCTGAATGCAAATGAGACAAAAGAATCAATCTATTGTCTTCTATTTAGTCAGACATTGATATTTGCAAAAATGTAAAGGAAGAAAAAAAAATAACAATGCTACTCTTCTCATGAAACGTTGCTTTTTTTCCAAAAACAAATGTTTATTTGTTCATTATGTTTATTTGTTCACATGTTATTACTATGCCTTTACTATGCAAAGGCTCTTACTGTTTTTTTTAAAATGAATAAATTATTTTTCAAAGTTAGTTTGAATTTTTAATAGAGTAAATAACAATAGCTATGGTTAAGCATAAGCTAAACAAAAGCTCATTGGGTTACTTGACTTTTAGGAGTGTAAGGGGGTCCTGGGATAAAAAGTCTGAGAAGCTCTAGGATACCAAACCCTTACTAATTCACAATATATTTTGTAAATAAGCAAGAATGTTTTTAGATAGTTTATTTAGGCAGATATATTGATGAAAGACTATAAAAGAGAAAAGCAATGTGTCCTGTTTTACTTAAAAATATAAAGGCATTTCCTTTTTTCCATGGCCCCTGCTACCAGAGATGAAGACTAAGACTTACTGTGAAGAAAAGTTCCATAACTCTGCTGTCCAGAAGAGTCTCCCGCCAGGACTCTGTTGGCTTCAACAGCACATTTTGTGAGGATTCAAACATGGCTATATAATGTCTGCCCAGTTATCTGGTGTCAAGGTCAACAACAATAACATTCTTACTTTGTCTAAAGTATAAGTATACCCTAAATATAACAGGAGCCATCCAGAAAGAATGCAATGGAAACAGTGCAAGCCTCTTCACATATGCCACATAATTCATGCATGAAGCTAAGGAATAAAAGGCATTAAGTGCTGAAAAAAAAGAATGCTATAGGAATGTAAGATACCAGTTTCATAGTAATTATGTATCATGCTGTAGAGATATACGAACTCTGATAATCAGAGAACTCAATTGTGGCAACAAAAGGAAAAACACGACTTGCAAACATGTTAAGAGACATAAAAAGAAGAATCTATTTCTACACATTTGCCCATCATTTCCCCGATAGCTTTTAACAGCTATAACAACATATAGTCTATATGGAAAAACAGTAATTTTTCCAAAAGAAAAATTACTTTTCACTGGGAAATTAGAAACAAACAAAAAATCCAAAAAGAATAAACTATACCACATTTAAGAGGAAAACTCCCCCATATCATAGGACCAAATACCAAGTCCAAAGAAAGAACTAATCAGTTGGCATAAAACTTTACACTCATTTAAAATCCTCACAGACTAAACAGCAATTTATAGGCTATTGAGGTATCAAACATGCTTCAAATGCAATACTGTTTCAACTGTAAATAAATCAACATATCTATTTTTAGGTGCTTATAAATATAATTAACTCAGTGACACTGCATAGTAAATGAGGCTTTTAAAAAAATGGGAAAGCTGTTTGGGGATAAAGATAGTACTATACCCCTTGCATTGCTAATCAAATATCCAGCTCAAATACTTCAACTAGGTAACATCACATCACTCAAAGAGAAATTTTAACAATAGTTATCTAAGACTACAGTTAGTAAAATTTAGGTATAAATTCAAACACGGTATTTTCATTGAAACCCAGATCATTCTTTTTAGAGAGAAATTACTATTCACAAAAAAAGGCTCTGACAATGACTCAGAAAATATTTTTTGAAGAAAGCTTAACCCCTTTTTAAGAAAGTTAACATTTTCTCTCAGAAAAGTGAGGAGGAACACTGAGTTGTATTATGAAATCACTGCTTGCTTCTAAAGGCACCCCTGAAATGTTCTGGCAACTCCATTCACTGGATTAACAAAATGAAACCCAAATCAGGTTCATGCAAACTTCACTTCTCTCTTCCTTTACTGCCCCCTTGTGGAGATGCAGGGAAAGAGTCAGAGATCAAAGGTAAGGTTTAACCTGAATTTTAAAAAAGGTTGGGGCAGGGGGCCCAGTCAGCCAATGAATACTGAGAGTTATTAATATAAAGGGAGTTAAATTTCTCAGGAGGCACCTGTTTTCACACAATACAATATCCTACTTGGATACTAGATCTTTTTCCATGTTGAAAATGAAGGTCTGATTACCGTGTAGAGAAACTGCAGTATTTATGGATGAAATTTATCTGACAGCTGGATTTCCTTCAAAAAACTCAAAGGCTGGCATGCCTGTAATCCCAGCACTTGGGAGGCTGAGGCAGGAGGATTGTGAGTTCAAAGCCAGCCTCAGCAACTTAGTAAGGCCCTAAGCAACTCAGTGAGACCCTGTCTCTAAATAAAATACAAAAGAGGGCTGGGGATGTGGCTCAGTGGTGGAGTGCCCCTGGGTTCAAACCCCAGTACCAAAAAAGAAACAAGACTGGGGGCTGTGAACTTATAGCTATTGAAACTGGTTATTATATTTGTAATCTATTTTTGAAATTTTCCACAATAAAGGAGGGAAGGGGTTTTAGTACACAAATCCTCTGAATAAGGCAACTACTTCATAAAAATGAAAACCATTCCATTTATTCTCCATTTTTATTCTCATTTTTCAATGTGCCATTTATTTAACTAAAGGGTAATTTTTGGTATATCAATTGTTGAGGAATGAAATATATTTACTAAGCTATATTAAATACTGTGCAGAGCAAAATTGTGAGAATTATGCCAATCTAGTTCTAGTTTCTAGGAATTTGCAATCTGAAATTAAAATGGTACTAAACTTTGTTTGAACATCCAAATATAACATACAAAATATATGTTCATAATTACTAAATGTCTTCAATGAGGAAAACTTTGAATTAAGATGACTTTATTTATTTATTTACTTACTTATGAAATGGGTTCTCGTTGTCCTGCCCAGGCTGGTCTCAGAACTACAGGTGTGTCCCAAATGGGTTCACACAATCATAATAAAATGACAGGTATCAAAGCACACCCTATAGATTTAGCGGTGAGCAGAGAGCATGAAGCCTCAGGGTGAGAAGGCAAATACTTCAGGTTTTGTAACCACAGGAAAAACTTAACCCTTCAAGCTCCAGAGAGTTCAAGTACAGAAGAACAGAGGTGACAGGAACAAAGGTCCTAATATTTACAGGTTTTGCTACTTTTAGAAATACAGAAAAATTTATCCCATGTGAAGAGATCTCCCACATTCTAAGCCTGCCAGTGACATTCAGTCAAGGATGCAACAAAGCTTATAAGGAAGTAAGAGAAGACCACAAAGATTCATTACAGGAAACTAAAACAAAATGTAGGTTTTTATATAATTTTTATTAATTATAAAAAGTAAATAATTCATAAATACTTCTGCATCCCAGTTATTCATATTAAGGGGGTAGGAGAAAAGGCTTTCCAAATATGAAATGGAATTCATTACAAATTCTCACCTAAAAATCAAGTTCAAAATCATCAAATCTTACTTCTTTAAATCTTCAGGCTCTCCTGATCATGGTCTGTTTTTAAAACACACTATCTTCAATGCCCAATCTGAATGGTTAAATTTCTTTAAAAACTGATGAACAGGGCTGGGGATATAGCTCAGTTGGTAGAGTGTTTGCCTTGCAAGCACAAGGCCCTGGGTTCAATCCCCAGCACCACAAAAACGAAACAAAACAACAACCTGATGAACAAAATATTAAGATCTGAATTTCTTACATATGGCTAACAGCATGAAGAGATTTATGAATTTTATGTCTGCCACCTATCAGAAAATATTCTTCCCCTTATTATTTACGGTTCACATAAGTTTTGTTTTCCACATGAACTCCAAATCTGGAAAGGACTTTTATTTCTAATACATTTCCTCACTGAAAAAGTGCACTTGAAATGCACCATGTAGAGGCTGCGCTTATATTCACTGAAAAACCTACCTGGAACAACACTGCAGACCTAACTACTTTCTTTTTATCATTATCAGCCAACATAGCAGTGTCACTAAGAATACCACTTTTTCATAGTAATAATGTAGATACAGTGTAAGTTTTATAATAAGACATTGAAATGAAAAGCCAAAGATTAAAACAATTAAAAAATGCAATAATTAATAGAACAAACTTAAAGAACTAAGGTAATTAAATTTTTAACCTGGTATTCCCAAATATTTCTGTATATATGTGTAAGAAATCTTAAAAATACCATTCCTTTCCATTAATACATACAACTATAATGGGCCAATTTTTAAAATGTGGAAAAAATACCATTTCTATCCCAGGAAATTCTTAATGTAGAATATTCTTTTTAAAACAAAATCACTATCATCAGAATTCAGAAATTTAGCACTTCCATTCTTAGAACACTATTTTCAACAATGGTTTAAAGGATAAGTAATCATTTCATTTTAAATATGAAAACAGTCTTTTGTAAAACAAGTTTCCTTTTAGTTTTATAAGTCTTGGTTTATAGACATTACTGTAACATGCTATAATATTTGCATATCATATTGCTTTATCTTTTTAAAACAAATATATCACCAATAAAAGAGCAACCTGACAATGTACTATTACATACTAAGTAATCTTTTATTACATATACTATACTCTAGTCAGATTTTATCAGACATACAAATCACAACATATTAGCATTGGTTAAATAGTTATCATTTTACTAAAGTTCAAATTAAGAGTAACTTCAGAATGTTCTTGGGCTATGGTCAAGAAATACGTTTATACATTTTTCTAAACTAAAGACTAAACTCATTTAATATGTATTTTGTATCAGAGTAATTCCTTTGTAACAACAACAACAACAACAAAACCCAAAACCCATAATTTCACCAATAAGACAAATAGAATTGTTTTCTGTTTTTTAAGAACCTATCCTATATATTTTTAAAATTTTGCCACACACATCTAATCTTACTTTATTTTCTCATGTTTCGCTACATTAAGGATCCAGGAGTTATAGTACAATGATTTCTTCTTAGCTAGGGTTTCAGCAAGGGATCCAGCTCTGAGGTATTAAAACCTAACCACTCTTCTAAGCCCAATGCCACCTTAATCCCCTGGAAAATCAGTTACAGCAACACACACACTTTACTGCATTACAGAACAGTGAAGAATTAACTCCCTATTCCCTGTTTCCTCCCCATAAAAACACTATCTAGCTCTTGCTCTAAAATTTTCCATTTAGGAAAGCCCACCAACTTCTGAGAAATCAAAGGCATACACATATGTGTATGCCCTATTCTCTAACTGTATAACCAGAGACAACCATACACTAGGCCAGTAGCCAGAAGCACAAGCTTAATTGCACTCTGCTACTGACTGACCCTGGATAATCCTATTAAGTCTTCTGTCTCAAGTTCTCCAACATGTAGTATTATCAATAGGACGTTTCTGTTCTGTTTTTGTTTTTGTCTTCTGAGTGGTACTGGGATTGAACCCAGGGCATTGGGCGGCAAGAGCTCTACCACTGTGCCATATTTCCAGCCTCACCCCTCTTTTTAAAATTTTGAGAAAGGGTCTTGCTAAGTTGCCCAGACTGGATGAACTTCCAATCCTCCTGCATTGAGTTCCCAAACAGCTGGGATTATATGCATGTGCCACAAGTACTAACATCTTAGTTTGAAGAGGGGAATTGCCATCTTTGGAAATACCCAGGTCCTTGTATATGAAAATAAGTTCTTGTTCATTTACTAACACCTTTAGTAAGAATATCATTTTGTGGTGGTGACTGGCAGTAAAAAACAAAACAATAAAAAACCACGCACACAATTAAATGAATCATACAATACCTGCAAATCATACTTGAGCAAATGTGAACAGTCTGAAAATTTCCATCGTCTATTCTTATTAGTACTTTATACTCTAGGAAGATGTTGCAATAACAATGGATAATTTTTCCAAAACAATGAAAACTTTAATCTCTCCATCTTTCTATATTCTTTTTTAACCCACTTCAGGAGCAAGAGAAAGTTCCGTTTTTTGTTTTTTGTTTTTTTGGAACCAGGGATTGAACTCAGGGACACTTGGCCACTGAGCCACATCCCCAGCCCTATTTTATATTTTATTTAGAGACAGGGTCTCACTGAGTTGCTTAGGGCCTTGCTAAGTTGCTGAGGCTGGCTTTGAACTCGCGATTCTCCTGACTCAGCCTCCCAAATCGCTTGGATTACAGGCGTGCACCACCGCACCCAGCTAGTTCCGTTTTTCTTCTTAAATATTTAACCCCTTTCATTATTAATTTTTCTAAAAATAAAAATGCTATTTCTCTGGCACAGCAAAAACCCAATGCATCTAATCTTATAGATAGCACTTGACTCAAGCCTTGCCTCCTAAGATTGAGACTGGCCTGACTAAAAATCTTAATTTAGGTGAATGCTTCTGTTTTCCACTATTATTTCTCAATTCAATTAACTTATCCAGAGAGAGTTAAAGCAAAACCTTCTTTATCAAAATGAGATGCCAATAAAAGGGAGTATAACCAAACTAAAAAAAGAAATATTACTAAAGCCAACATATCTGCCAAACATTGTTATCACAAAATGATACTGTTATTTATGACCGCCACTGCCAAAACCTGTAAGCATTTATGGACACCAGGTGAATTACTAGTCGAACTATATTAGCAACATAAACACATCCGAGAACTAAGCTAACACTTTTGAACTGGCTTCCTTCAATAACTTATTATTTGCCAAGCATCTATGCTAGGTGTTTACAATTCAGTGAGCAAAAACATGATCCATGCTTTCATGAAGCTTTGTAAAGTGGGTAACAGATACTACTTTAAAATATTTAAATAAGCTAACCAATGAAAAATAACAACCAAGAAGTGAGTAAGCCAAATGGGAAGAAATCACATATGACATGCATAGGGAAGCCAGAGCCAAAGAAAGCTGACCTAGTCTAAGGTACATAGCTGAAGTACGAGTAGTGGGGGCAGAGACATGGAAAAACTATCCAGTCAAAGAAATGCCAAGGGCAAAGGTGCCAGGGCAGAAGGAAACCTGGCCTGTGAGTACAACTCTACCAGAAGGAGCATGGAGGAAAGTTCTAAAAGGGAGGCAGAGATAAAGACAATCCAGGACTTCAGAGCCTATTTTAAATGAGATCATTTAGGACAGAGGATCACAGAACTAGGACACTTTTGATGGACAACAGTATTCTAAAACAGAATAAGCAGCAGAAGGATTTTGTCTTTCAACAGAGGTGGGTACACAAGAGCCAGAGAAATTAGTTCACTGGGGTGAGGGATAATTTTAACATCTAACAGATCCCAAGAGCACCACCAGGCCTAGGTGGATGGATGCTTTCAAAAATCACCTTCTGCATATAGGAAACCTACATGTTGAGATCATTTAAGAAATAATGATTTCTAGCCCGGCACAATGGCATACACTTGTAATTCCAGCGGCTCAGGAGGTTGAGACAGGAGGATTTCAAGTTCAAAGTCAGCCTCAGCAATTAGAGAGGCCCTAAGCAACTTAGTGAGACCCTGTCTCAAAATAAAAAATAAAAAGGGTTGGGATGTAGCTCAGTTGGTTAAAGGCCCCTGAATTCAATCCCTGTACCCAAAAAAAGGGAAGAAGTAATGATTTATAGATGACAAGATCATGTGTATAGAAAATTCAAAAAGAAGACTAAAAATACCACTAGAGTTAATAAAGGAGTTCGACAAGGTAACAGACACAAGATCAACTATAAAAAGTCATTTCTATTTACTCCTATACATACTTGTAACAAACAATATAAAAGCAACAGTTAAAAACAACTCCATTACTGTGAGGCCAAGTTTAATCACCAGTACTACCACCCCCAAAAAACAAAAAGAGACTATTTATAATTGACTTATAAATAAATTTAACAAAAGCTCTCTTTAAACTACAAACACTGTTGAAATGTAGTAAAGATCTTAACAAGTGGATCACAAAGTAATCCCTACCAAAAATCCAGCTTCGGTTTTTACAGACATCGATAAGTTGATCCTAAATTAAATTTCATATGGAACTATAAGTGACATAGACAAAATAGTGTTGAAACAAAAGAATGAAGCTGAAGGACACTTCCAATTTCAAAACTTACTACCCAGTCACAATAATCAAGACAGGATGATGGGACTGGCATAAAACAGACACAGAGGGCTGGGGATGTAGCTCAGTTGGTAGAGTGCCTGCCTCGCAAGCACAAGGCCCTGGGTTCAATCCCCAGCACCCCAAAAAAAATTAAATTAAAAAAATTTAAAAAATTAAAGAAACAAAACAGACACAAGCCAATGGATTGAACTGAGAGACAGAAATAAACTTTCAACATTTATAGTCAGATAATCTTCCACAAGGAGGCAAAACCAATTCAATTTGGAAAGAATATTGTTTTTAATAAATAGGGCTGGAACAACAGGATATTCATATGCAAAATAATGAATCTGAACCCCTACTTTATACCATATGCAAAAATTAACTAAAAAATAATGATAGACCTTTAATAAAATTAAAGTTTTAAGGATTAAAACCATAAAACTCTTTGAAGAAAATATAGGATTAAATCTTTGTGACTTTGATTAGGCAAAGCCACCATAAATGAGACACCAAAAACACAAAGAATAAAATACAAATTGGACGCTATCAAAATTTTACAGTTAAGGGATTTGCATCTAGAATTTGTATAAAGAAGTCTAAAAAATTCAATAGTTTTTTTCCAATCATCACATCTTTAAGTACATCCTCTTTCTAGAAGTAGCAAAATGAAGGAGCATTGTTAGTAGTCAAACACTTCCCATTTTTTTTTTAAGTTGTAGATGGACACAATCTACAATTTTTTTATTTATTTTAATGTGGTGCTGAGGATAGAACCCAGTGTCTCACATGTGCCAGGCAAGCATTCTACCACTGAGTCACAACCCAGCCCCACTCCTCATTATTCTTTTTTTTTTGGAACCAGGGATTGAACTCAAGGACACTCGGCCACTGAGTCAAATCCCCAGTCCTATTTTGTATTTTATTTAGAAACAGGGTCTCATTGAGTTGCTTAGGGTCTCGCTAAGTTGCTGAGGCTGGCTTTGAACTCGTGATCCTCCTGACTCAGCCTCCCAAGTCGCTTGGATTACAGGCGTGCACCACCACGCCCAGCTCCATTATTCTTAACATTAAAAATTAAATGCAATGATTTTTAAAAAAGGAACATTTACATAATACATTAAGACATGTCATTTCCAGGGATCAGAAGTTAGTCATGCCTGGAAAGGAACAGAAGATAGTAGTGGAGAAACACATTTAAATAGTATACTTAGAATGACTAATATTAAAGATTTAAACATAATACATTTTTTCTCAGAGAAAATAAATTCAGTTTCTAAAAACCATTCATTTTTGACATCCCAATTCCTAATTTCAGTGGCTGCGCCCTGTGCACTTAACTTTAGTAGCACATGAAGGACCAATAAGAAACTACTCTTAACATAGTAAAAACAGAAGATGTGTTTATATCCTATGATATGAGGCATGGTGGGCCAATCTCCACAGAAAACATTCTATGTCACTGGTGACTACTGCATTGCTACTATCGGAAGCACTAGTAAGAGGGACAGGGTACACTGTGAAAATAACTTGCTTTTCAACTTCTGGATATTGATAAATGGTATAGGAAAGACCTGAGCTCAGCAAAACTATGCCACAGAAACTCATTATTCACACACTCAAAACCAACTTCACAGATGTTTTGGGGCTTGCAAAACATTTTAATCAAAGGTGCAAACCTTCCCTTTGAAGGAAAATCAAAAATTAATTCACCTAATTTCAAAAGTCCAACCACAAAATTCATGCACTGACTGACTTTCCCAACTGATCCTAAAAGAGGGTTTCAAAACTAATCATATCTTTCTTGGAACCATGTCCCACCAATGATATAAAATAGCATACCAGAGCTTCTGACTTTTTACTTAGTGGCTGACATCTCAAGTTTGGAAGAAGCTGGGAAGGTGGAACAGTTTGCCAACTGAATATTCAAAACTGTCCCTCACTGGCAAATTTTGAATTAGATGGTGAATTTCCATAAGAAAAGTCAGAAGAGCACTTTCACTTCTGGCTCAAAGCAAATTAACAGCCCTGTCTTAAATCTATGAATGCACTGAGTAAACTAGGAACAAACTAGCTGTTCCAGGGCCTTGTTTATTCTACTGACTTATTCTAAACACTCTCTTCTCTGTAAGCCATGTCTTCTCTGAAGGTCTCTTCTCCTACTTCCTGCAACTCCCTTGAGACTTAGCAGCCCACAGATATGACAGGGAATTTCTGCTCCAGGTACGAGGAGCCTATGGAATCTACAAAATGACCAAGCTCCACGTAAAATTTTCTGAAACATTCTTAGGAAAGCTTGGCTTTTCCTGAGGTTACCTGGACTTATGGAACTTGTGGGCATCACAATTCAATAATTTTAAAAAGACAACCTAATTAAAAACGGGACAAATAATCTAAATATACAGGTCTCCGAAGATACATAAATGGTCAACAACCATATGAAAAGAAGTTCATTAGCACTTACCACCAGAGTAATGTAAATAAAAACCACAATGAGATACCACTTCATACTCAGTAGGATAGTTATAAACTACTCGGGAGGACACATGCTGGAATTCTCATACACTACAAAGATAATGTAAAATGGTACAGCTATTATGAAAAACAGCCCAGAACTTGCTCCGAATAAATAAATGTGTAATTACCATACAACCCAGCAATTCTACTATGAGGTATTTATCCAACAGAAATGAGAACATACATCCATGCAAAAACTTGTAAATCAATGTTTGCAGCATCATTATTCTGAATGCTGTCTTCAAATAGTGTAAAAAACTCAAATGCCCATCAGCAGATGAACAGACAAAAAATAAAATTTGGTGTATCCATACAATAGAATATTACTGGGGAACAAAATAGAATGAAGTACAGATACAAGATACCACATGGATAAACTCTGAAAACATGCAAGGTGAAAGACAAAATTGACTAAAAACTACATATTGTCTGATTCCATTTTTTAAAAATGCTCCCGATAGGCAAATTTATAGATATAAAAAATTTCCTAAAATTGATGATGGTGAAGATTGCACAAGTCTATGAATAAACTTAAAAAAACCAGTAACGATGCATTTTAAATGTGACTTGTGAATTACATCTCAATGCTTTTCTTTTTTAAAAAAGGCATAGCTAATGTTTCCTTGTGCCTCAAAATTTTGTCATCTCCACATCAGTTTTTCTTCTATGCCAAAACAGTTTTTTTCGTTTTTATTTTTGTTGTGGTGGTGGTACAGGGGATTGAACGTGCTAGGGAAGCACTCCACTTTGGATGATGAACTACATCCAAAGCTTTTTACTTTATTGACAAAGTCTTGCTAAGTTACCCAGTCTGACCTTGAACTTGTGATCCTTCTCCTCAGTCTCCTGAATGGCTGGGATTAAAAGCATGCCACTACCTGGCTTGAACATAAGTTTTAGAACATGAATTATCAATTAAGAATATAAAGAGATAGATATAATGCCTCAAATATGCATTTTAGTTGACTTAAGAGTTTAAAATCTTGATTAAGATATACTGTATATGACAATTCTGACTTTGCTGTGAAGTTAAAAATGATATATAATGAAGAATATTTACTAATCTTAAGTGGACTTTAAAAATACAAAATCTAAGATTAAGGGTTCAAAAGGCTACATTAACTCTTTTGTTGGCTTGGGAACCAACTTCCTCAACAAAACTCCTAAAGTGCAAGAAGTAAAATTAAGAATCAATAAATGAGATGGATTCAAACTAAAAAGACTTCTTCACATCAAAAGAAACAATCAGGAACATGGAGAGCCTACAGAATGGGAGAAAAACTTTGCCACCTGCACCTCAGAGTAATAAGCTCTAGGATATACAAAGAACTCAAAAAAACTTAACACAAAAAAACCCTCAAATAACCCAATCAATAAATGGGCAAAGGAACCGAACAGACACTTCACAGAAGAAGAAATCCAAATGGTCAACAAATATATGAAAAAATTTCAACATATCTAGCAATTATAGAAATGCAAATTGAAATTACACGGAGGGGCTGGGGTTGTGGCTCAGTGGTAGAGCACTTACCTAGCACATGTGAGGCACTGGATTTGATTCTCAGCAGCACATATAGATAAAGGTCTATCAACAACTAAAAATATATATAAAAATTTTATTTTTGATTGCATATTGCAAAATAATGGAAATTAAACCATGGAATCATCTGGAAATATACTAATATGGTATAGCAGTTTGATTAAATTTACAACAAACACAATTATCCTATACTGTAAATTAAATATAATGCAGTGCAAAATTTAAGAAAAAATTAATATTGAAGAAAATATTAATCAAACATAAAAAGGTTTTAATTTGATTTTTAATAGAAACACTGAATAAGGATTTTAGTGAGCAAAATACATGAAGGCTAATCTAAAAATTCATTGGAACCTGACTTGGAATAAATTAATTCAGTTGGAATGTATTACTAAAATTATTTTTTCTTATAAAAAAATTTTTAAAAAACACTACACTGAGATTCCATCTCACTCCAGTCAGAATGGCAATTCTCAAGAATACAAGTAACAATAAAGGTTGTCGAGGATGTGGGGAAAAGGGAACACTCATACACTGCTGGTGGAAATTGGTGCAACCACTCTGGAAAGCAGTATGGAGATTCCTCAAAAAACTAGGAATGGAATCACATTTGACCTGGTTATACTTTTTTCTAGCATTCTTCCCTGCTCCTACAGGATTTTAAACTAAATAAAAGAGTAAGTGAAAAGTCTGTGAGCCTGTAAAGAGAAAATAAAACTGCATATCACAGCTCTAGCAGTATCGAACATCTCAGATTTTCCTTTCTCTTCCCTCTGACCAGTTGCAGTTCAATTTCAGAAAAGCTGTTTCATTTCCTTTTATATACCAAGGACCCTCCCATCTGTGGTAGTTATAGTAATCCCAATGTGATATATCAGCATATGTAACTGTGGGCAGTACAGGTCATATCACAGGCAAGGGGAAAGGGACAGGAGACACGAAACAAGTACAAGAACTACAAAATTAAAATATGTTTTTGAAAAGTTATATAGATTAAGTTCAGCACAATCAACTATGCCTGATGATGAAAGGAACTGTTGTTCCCCAAGTATTTCCTCCCAATGACTGGACGAAGTGATTTCTACATTGCATTCCTCCGCATGAATAAACCTAGACAAAGTTGATCAAATTAACATTTAATAGCTTAAAAATATGGGTCATCAAGGTATGCAACACATACCAACACATGGCTTCTTACCTTCCGCACTACCTCAAGTAAAGCCTGGGCTATCTCAATACCCACATCATTGGCAACACAACAATATCGCATTATCTTTCCTAAATCCTGACTTCTCCCCTTGGGAAATATTTTAGATTAATCTCTCCAACACTTAAAACACAAAACATAACCTTCCCTTGGCCCAAACTCCCACTCCCTCCAGCCAGGACAGCTGACGTTCTATGAAATATCTACACTTCATTCTCTATTTAATTACCAATCACTACTCAAACAGAGGTATGGCTTTTGCACCTGTCCCTTACATAAAAAGCTCTCCCTATGATCAACTATGCCTGACGGAGACTGCAAACAATCTCCAATTTACCCTTCAGTAACAGATGATATCGACACCTTTATTCTTTGTAATTCTCATCTATCTCTGATTCCCAAACTCTCCTTGTCTGGTTCTCCCCTCTCCTTGTGTTAACTTACCTTCTCTGTCTCTTTGATTTTTCCTGCTTTCTAACTATTGTTGCACCAAGAGTTCTGACACTGCTCCTTTTTGTTTTTTGATGATCTCTATCACTCCCTTAGCTTCAATATCGCCATCACAGGCATGACTCACAAAACCCTAACCCTAATACTAACCCTAAACGCGCCCCCCATAATTCTACTGACAGGAAGCAGCTGACCTGCAAAGCAGCATGAAGGACAATGAAGGCTCAAGAGATAATCTGAAAGGCTTCACTAAGATATAATTCACATTTTCTCATTAAGCATACAACTCAGTAATTTTATTAAATTCATGGTTTACTATATTCAGAGTCACAATCTAATTTTAGAACATTTTCATCACCTGAGAGGGCAGCTCCTTATGCTTTAGCAGTCATCTCCTATGTCCTCCCAACTGCCCCATTCTATATAACCAATAATTTGTTACTACCTCTGATTTGCTTGTTCTAAACCTTTCATATAAATGCAATGAGACAATGTGGGATCTTTTGTGAATGGCTTCTTTTACTCAGTACAATGTTTTCAAAGTTTACCCACCTTGTTTCACATATCAGTATTTCCTTCATTCCTTTTAACTGACAATATTTCATTTAAGTGTTTGCTAATGGATATGGAGAATAAAAAAAGATACCCAAGATAATGTGACCTGGGAAAAGGGAGTGACAATGGAGGCCATGTACTGACAGCCTTCATCTCCCAAGACAAAGGTTTTCCAGGCACTGGCCAGATGCCCACAGGGAGGAGGTGTTTTACCTTCCTTAAATGAAGCACTCTGGGAGATGTTGATCTCCTCCAAAGTAAATTCTCTTCAAACACCATCTGCAGACCCTGGCTTGTGCATCCAAGCAAACTGATACATGTTCACTAGATCACCCCTCAAAATAACCTACATAAACCCAGTCCATGTCTTTGTTCAGTGGCTCATTTTCCACCAGGAGAGTGGGTCCACAGGCACCACTTCATGCCCCTGAATAAAACCAAGATGACCCGTGAGGTTTGCGTCCTGCCCAGTCTTTTTGTGCTAACATTTGTTGTGTTTTATTTATCCATTTATCAGTCAATGAACATTAGGGTTGTTTCTACTTTTTGACCATTATGAAAATACTGCTTATTGTATAAGTTTTGGTATTGATGAATATTGACATTTCAGACCAAATAATTGCTTGTTGTAGGGTTGTTCTGTACACTGTGGCATGTTTAGCAATATCCCTGTCCTCTATCCACTAACTGCCCATAACACATTCCCAGTTAGAGCAAGCAAACTTGTCTCCAGACACTGCCAAATGTCCCAACTGGTCAACATGTCCCCCAGCTGAGAACCACTACTATAGAATTGTGATATTTTTCGTAAAATTTTGTATCGACATAAATCTTGCCTAAGATGATCATAAAACAAAATTGTAAATATAACAGCATTAATGCCCTCAAACATTAATATCTAAATATTTAATCCTTATATTCTTTTGTTACTACTATCTCTCTGCATATTCCAGCTCCACTGCACAACTTGGGTTCAATAGGTTTTCTCAATGACATTTTGTAGTCACAACTTATATACTACTTCTCTATATCAAAAATTTCCAAAGTCTTTAGCTAAGGCCTCAAATTTCCTTCCACACAATCTAATATACATGTTACTCTATAGTCAAATTATTTTATTCATCAATAAATACTATGAAATTCCTACTAAATACAGATAGATTGAACATGCATACTTAACTTCATAGACCAGTGATTCAAATGATTACCTCCTGTATTATCCATTTGCATTTCAAATTGAAAACTAATGTTAGGGCAACTAAGTGACATTTTAACATATTACATGTAATATGTTACATATATATTACAGTATTACATATATTAACAGAGACAGCTACTGAAATGGCACTGTCTCAGGTATTTCTTATTCTCCCAGCCTCTTCTAATTTTTCTATTCAATAGTCAGTTATCTGAGCCTGGGTTATAGCTCAGTGGTAGGGAACGTGCCTGGCATGTGTGAGGCACTGGATCCTCAGCACCACATAAAAACAAATTAAAAAAAAAAAAAATATATATATATATATAGTGTCCATCTACAACTAAAAATTATTTTTTTAAAAATATTTTTTAAAACTTGGATATCCATATGCAAAAAATGAAATTAAATTACTACCTCACACCACGTATAAAAGTTAACTAAAAATGGATCAAAGACATAAGTAAGAAGTCTGTCACCGAAGAAAACATAAGGACTGGGGTTGTGGCTCAGAGAAAGCACACTTGCCTAGCACTTGTGAGGCACTGGGTTCAATCCTCAGTACCACATAAAAATAAATAGAATAAAAAAGATATTCCGTCCATCTACAACTAAAAACTGTTTAAAAAGAAAAAAGAAAACAAATATGAATCTTTGTGACTACGAACAAGGCAATGGTTTCTGAGATATGACAACAAATTTAAAAATTAGGTAAAACTAAAAATTTCTGGGCTTCAAAGAACACCATTCAAAAGTAAAAAGACAACCCACAAAATGGAAAATATTTGAAAATCACACATCTGCTAACAGACATATCTAGACATATCTAGATTATAAAGGAACTCTTGCAACTCAAATTTTAAATACAAATAAACCAATTTAAAAATGAACAAAGGGCCTGAACAGATGTTTCTCCAAAGATATACAAATGATTAATATCCACATGAAAGGATGCTCAACCTCATTTATCATTAGAATAATGAAATCAAAACTATAATGAGCTACCACTTCACACCCACTAGGACAGCAATAAACAAAAACAAACGTAAACAAGAATTGGTTAGGATATGGAGAAATTAGTAGTCTCATACAATGCCCCTGGGAATGGGAATGTAAAATAGCATCACCACTTTGAAAACTGGCGTGGCCATTCTTCAAAAGGTTAAACACAGAATTACCATATGACCCAACAATTCTACTCTTTGATATATACAGAAGAAATGAAAACATAAGTTCACATGAAAATTAATACACGAACACTCATAGCAGCATTCTTTTTGTTTTTATGTGTACTAAAGAAAACAGGGTTACCCAGGTTGGCATGAAACTTCTAGGCTCAAGTCTCAACCTCCAGAGTAGATGGGATTAGAGGGCTACTCAAATGAACCCCACAGCAAAATTATATGTAATAGTCAAAAAGTGGAAACAACCCATCTATCTATCAACTGATGAATAATAAACACAAATGTGATATCCCCAAAATGAAATACTATACAGCATTAAAGAGGAACAGTGATTAAAGATGCATACTCTGTCTAAGAGTGAGCTATATACTCTGAGAGGAATAAACAATACGGATAACTTGAAAACATTACACTAAGTTAAAGAAGCCAAAGACTAAGACCATATATTATATGATTCTATTTACATAAAATGTCCAGAAAAGGCAAATGCATATTGAAACAAATGACAAAAATTGAATACAGGATGTAAATCAGATAATGACATCTTATCAATGTTATAATTTCTTGTACTTAAAACTGTACTATGATTTTGCAAGACATTCTCATAACTTCTTACAATAGAGCAATTTCAAAACAATTTTGTTGAGGTGCTGGGGATTAAATCCAGAGCCTTGCACATGGTAGGCATGTACTTTACCACTGAGCCACACCACCAGCCCCTCTAAAAATTCTTGATCACAGGAAAAGATACAGGGAAATATTCACAGGTAAATAGGCATAATGTCTGCAATTGCTCTTAAATGATCCCAAGAAAAAAAATAAAGGTTTGTTTAAATATATACATATACATACATAAAAATGTATGTTTGTGTGCACTGAGATAATGGGATAAAATGTTAACAACTGGAAAAAATGGGAGTTCTCAGAATTATTCTTTATGTTTCAAATTATATCAAAATAAAGATAGAAAAAAGAAAGCAATTACAAAAAATTATGAAGAGGGATTTATGTAGACAATTTACAATAGCTTCATTTAACATGATACCATTCTAAATGATCAAATATATTTGACACAAAATATACAAACACATTTTACAAGGCTTCTTACTATTCATTTGTCTACCCTAAAAGACAAATTACCTTTAAAAAAATCATCAACTGAACCCATTTTTTTCTAAGTTTCAATCTTAGATCCTCTTCATGGTACAAAAGCTAAATAATTATTCAACTTTCCTTAATGATCAAATGGTTGATCTACAGGTAATTTCTAAAATTAGATATTAGTCTAAATTAGGTTCCTTGATAATGATTTCCCTAATTAGTTGTAAAACAGAAGCTCAGTTTAAAGCCTTTGCCAAGTTCTTTCCCCTATGCTTAAAGCTAATCCACTCAAAGGAAGGAACACCTGGTTATAGTTCAGTTTGCCAACAAATGGAACTTAAAGTCACATAAGTATTCACTCATAAACCAGTAGAAAAATATCCTCAAGATCAAGATACACTTTCTTTAAACAAGGAATTACTTCTTCGGCAATATGGCAATAATGCTTATCATTTTCAGATGACAGTTTTCCAAAGCTTTATCAAAGGACTTTATAAAATATTATGTTTGTGGATCTGTCAGACAAACTTTGTTTCCAAACTCCCAAGGAACTGCTCCCATTTATAAAAATAGTCATTCTCAGTCAACTAACTACATATTTCTCTAAGACAGACACTTTCAAATTGGTTACAATATATGTAGTGCTACTTTTGATTTCCCTACCTATCTAATTGATGTTTTGATAGCTCCATATAGCCTGATACTTTAAAAATCTGACCAAGGTTTATCAATATCTATTTTTTCTTTCCAAAAAAACTAGAGCAGGGAATATAATCTCTCTCCCCCACTTCAAGATTCTGTTACAATGATCCCTAAACCTATAACCAAAGTCTGACTTAACATCTTTCAAAAACAAAACTAAACATAATCTGGAGCAAAAATAAAATGCAACACTCAAAGAGGAAATTTTTTTTAAAGCAAGTCAAAGAAAATATTTGCCATTTGAAAAGAATTAATATACTGAAAATATAAAATTGATTATTAGGAGAAAAATGATAAGGGACAAAGGAGAAAGTGATTAAACTCAGTGTAAGCCTCAATCCTCAAAGCATCACTACACACTATCCATAACTCAGTGTGAGGAGTCACACTTTACCCCATACCACCTTTTAGTTAGTTTTCTACTACATATATACAATAACTTAAAAATTAAAAGAGGTTATGACCCACCATAGGCCTTCAAAACACAGTTCTGCAGTCTCAATTTGTTAAACTTCTAGGTACATGAATGTAGTAGCTCCTGGCTCTGTTAGAATAAAGAGTCTCATCCAAAATCTCTGATATGACTCAATATCTAACTATTTGTTTACCATCAGGCTTTTTCTCCGAAACAGAATCCCAGCCCCAGATCCCTACGAAAGGCCTGATTAAAGACTTCTAGATCAGGCTGTGTTAATTTTCTATAACATACAGAAGTATATTAGATGGAGAAGAAGAATTGTGACACAGATAGCTAGTCAGTTATAGGATTAACTATTTTATTCAAGATGCTATGTAAACAGTAGCCAATCCTGGATGTTTTAAATATATTGTTTCATTTAAACCACACAACACTCCATATCTTCATTTTACATTGAGAAAAATTAAGATTAGAATGGTTCACTAATTTACCTAACATCAGATGAGACTTAAACACAGGTCTGTCTGACTTAATTAGGCTACAAATCGGTAGCCATTATATTACTGCTTCAGTGTATCAAAACAAAGCAGATGTTCTAGAAGCAAATTATAAACTTTAAGAAACTGCTTTCTAAAATGCAAATTTTTCTACTTTTGAAACTGATTTTTAAAAGCAGACGTATGTACCTATGACACATTTGAACTTACTTTGTATTATAAATTATTTCCCACCAGATGTTCATCTTTTTATATTGGTAAGGCCTTTGAAGAATAAACATATTACTAACTTATTACCTATACTGGAACAATATCCACAGTTATCCAAACGACGTAAAATCCAATATAATCACATATACAAGGAGGAAATGGTTTAATAAAAATGCATTTACCTACCACATTTTCCCTTTTCATTCTCAAGAAAAACTGCTCCTCCTAAGTTAGCAATAGCCCCATTAGTCACCAAATGTTTCCATGTATTCCTCTCTTCTATAAAAAACTAAATGAAATTTAAAATCTTCTAAGCAGTCCACTGTACTATGGTATGTTGAAACAAATTTAAATTTCATTTCTTAAAGAAAAACAAACTGTTCTTTCAACACATTTTATAGAACCTGCAGACAAATGACTGAGCCATAATTAAGTCAACCATGAAAATTACTGCAAAAAAAAAAAAATTCAATCATTAAAAGGATATAATTTGGAGGAAGAAAGTTCCAGCTCAAGACTTGATTGGCGAGTGCAAGGTAACGTTGAAACACTGAAGACATCTGTGCATTGAGGTTTTCCCGCCTGCTGAACTCCTGCAGAACTTCAACAGTCAACATGAAGATCTGACGAAGGTCTTCTTCCTATATCATCAATAAATCACAAGCATTTTTGTATCTAAAACTTATTTAAAATGCATTCCCTTTTAGAACCACAAAATAGAACAAATAAGAACCTTAAAATTTCCACTGGAAAACACCATTTCCTTAGGTACATTTTCCATCTTTCGGGCTCTACTCAGAATTTTTACATCACAGTATGTTTTCAAGTGACACCATTTACAGTAATATAAATGCTACTCCATAGAGAGGAGTCTTCAACAACTACTGCAGAGCTGGAGTCAGTTGCTATAGTGCAGAGCCCTAGGATTTAAGCCAATGCCTTCACATAACTTTACTCCAGAGCCAAACAATACATACAAGAGAGACAAAGAGCCCACACCATCTGCAATAACATTTGAAATACATTGGCCCTCTTTGGCATGCTGTCAGTACTATTTTTAAGGGCAAGAAAATCCTATCAATTGAATCAGTTATATCTAAACACACTAAGAAAATAACAAACTAAGGGATCTTTACAGTAGTATTCTCTGTTTTGTTTGAAGACTAAAATAAGTAACTTTTAAAACTGTCAACTACATTCTCCAAACTTATCATTTCACTATAATCTATGAAATCACAACACAAATCCTTGGGTACAAGCAATCATTCAACTACATGAATGTTCTCATCCATTAGGAACCAACAAGTAAAAACAGTCCAATAATTAAAACACAAGAACAAAAATGCTAATACCTGAAATACTCTTTTGCAGTTACCATGGAATTCCATACTCAGTCCAATGTTGCTAGTTTTACTTGAACTTGAGAATTCACTCAATAGTGCAGTTAAAATAGAACAGGCCAGAGTTTGCTGTATTTGATAAGAAATAATTTTAAGGTATTATTTTTTTCAGTGCTTTATTTCAATACAATATTAACTCAAAAATAATAGCATACTTTCTATCTTTAGATTATCCATTACATCTTCAGATCTTACAGCTATCAGTCAGAAAATTAGATAGGACAAAAATAAAGATTAGATCTCCTTTCTAGGTGACCTGGTGTTAAGAATACTTGTCAATTCCAACTGTATAAATCCATTTAAGCCTTGAACTTAGGACATACTCCTATTTAATCACAGAATTCAAGTGGTATTTTAAAATAATCAATGTTGAATGCATTATTTTATTCAATTTGTACAACAAACCAGATCTAATTTTAAAATTGAAATAACTGAGACTGGGAGAGGGTAAGTAAATACCTAAGGCCAGCTTAGATTTGAACCCAGATCTGTCTGATTCAATGTTCTGATGTTTGTAAAATGTATCCCAAAACAGAAGAAAAGTGAAACAGATTCTTACACTTAATTTTTAACTGACACAATGTAATTATACATAATAGTGGGAGACACTGATACATTTGTAGCACGAAGATAATTTGGTCAATTTCATTTTCCAAAAAGATGGAACAATTCAAACATTTCCATGTCATCCTTTGCAGGGGCCATGCAAATCTTTCTTTTCTCTGTATGTGGCTCCAATTTTAGTGTAATGATTGTGAGAAGAACACTAACACAGACTTTATGGTCTCCAAAATATCAATCAGATAGTACCCAAAATGTTTAAAAACAGATAATGAGGACTTTCCTTCTCTCTAGTTCTAACAGGCTCAGAATATCAACTCATTACTTTTATTCATAGACTATTTAGAGTCAAGGTACCAAGGATGGAGATAACATTATGAATTATTCTGGGCACGTTTCCATGAGTTAAATACAAATATGCTCACTACCTCTGAACAACCGAAAGATTAAAGTCAAGATGATACTATTTTTGCAAGCTTATACAACAGCTGAGCACAGTCAGACCCACCCACCAACTGCATGCAGCATCTTTGTTCAGAAATGCTTCTGATGTTAGTACCTTGACCTTACAGATGCTTATCTTGGCAAATCTTAGCAAATACATATAAAATCAAATTTCTAAAGAATGAAAAAAGTTGATATTTGTTGAAGGTGAGTGATGATTACATGGGTGACTAACATAGTGCTTATCTATTTTTTGTAAACATCTGAATTTTTCCTTTAAAAATTAAAAAAAAGAGAAATTCCTATTCACCTCTTAATCTCAACTAAAATAAGCATAACTATATAACTATTATATTATGGCAGGCACATGACTCCATATATTAAAGTGATTTCCCAGAATTTTCTACACCAGGAAGTAACTGTAAATTCTCGTATTTACAGTTCCTTCTACAATGATAAAAGATCTCTGAATACTCCTGGTTTATCTTAAAACACACACACACACACACACACACACACACACAAACACACACTGAGGCTTTGGTGTTTGGTTTATTTTTTGTTTGGAAACCCCCCTTGACCCCCCCACTGGCCCAACAACACCCTTGCTGGGGATGGAACCTAGGGCCAAGAACATGCTAGGAAAGTGCTCTACCACTGAGCTACAACAGACCCTCACACTTTGTAAATTTTACTTTAAAGTATATATTTATTTTAATATAAAAGGTTCCCTCCTCCCCAAATCGTCAAGAGTGGCTGTTTAACTTCTTTTGCATGGCCCCAAAAGAACTGTGGTCTGAGAAATCAGGCACAAAACCCTCTCCAAGAAAAAAGTTTATTACATGTCATTTTACAATTCAGATGGACTTTAGAAACTTAATCAAGTAAGGTAACTTTGTTTTTTGTTTTGTTTTTTCTAAGAGGAGAATTTACTGAATAGAAACAGGAACAGCTCACAGCTCTTACAGTGCAAGAGGGCACCCAATGGCAGGTTTTCTCCCAATAATTTTGTTTTTGAATTAACAAAATTATAATTTTTTAAAAAGTTTCTTTTAAAATGGCAATTAATGATTAAAGAGATAGCATTCGACATTTCACAGACATTTAAATGATATCAGATCAATTGCAAACATGAATCTTTAAATATAGCTAGAAAAATAGGTATAAAATGCAGCAATAGGCACACTAAATCAATACTAAAATTCAGAGGAAAACTAATTCACAAAGATCTAAAAAATGAATTTCAATATCTTGTGATTCTGAAGACAATTTTTACTATTCTGTATTTTTTTTATAAGTCTTAGCCTTAGAGTTTCACCAAAACATTCTAAATAAGAATTCAGTGAAAAGGGTCATGTAAACAGATATCTAAATGTTTAAGAGAATCTCAATTGAGATAATCAATTTAACTGAAAAAAGAATTCACAGGGGCTGGGGTTGCAGCTCAGTGGTAGAGTACTTGTCTAGCATGTGTGGGGCACTGGGTTCAATTCTCAGCACCACATATAAATAAATTAAATAAACTCCCAACAACAACTAAAAAAAGAAAAAAGAAAAAAAACAATTCACACACAACTTATATGAAAAAACAGGCAATCATAAAAATTCACTCCTTAGACAAACCATCATTCTTACAAATAAACAATCCATAATAATTTTCCACAAGTAATTTACAACTTACCACAGATTGTCTTCATAAAGTGGCATATTTAAACTATGATCACATTCAGTAAAATTCATGTGAAATAAGTATTTCCTAAGATTATACACATATGTTTATAGTCAAGATATGAAACAAATGAGTGGGGAGGAAAGGGACAAGGCAGACAGGTGAAAGACGTGCTAAGGTTACTGTAGCTCAGAACAAGGGAAGATTTTTAAGTCTCTTTAGCTACAAACTTCACTGGACAAACAAGGAACATGAAACAGCTTTTAAGTTTGAGCAATAAATAGATTCCTCCAAAAGAACAAACTCTTACACTAATGATGTGCAAATTCACCCACAAAAGTAAATTCTTTCCCTGCAACTCCTGATACGGGGGACTGAACCCAGTGGTGCTTAACCACTGAGGCCAGCCCCCCCCCCCCCTTTTTTTGAGACAGGGTCTCACTAAGCTCCTTAGAGTCTTGCTAAATTACTGAGGCTGGTCTCAAACTTGCGATTCTCCTGCCTCAGTCTCCCAAGCCACTGGGATTATAGGCATGCGCCACTGTGCCTGGCTAAAAGTACATTCTTAATATATGAGAATCAGGAACAAAATGAGTTCTCATTATAGACAGCTCTCTGAACAGAAGAATTTTTCATTCTTAAATTTTTCATCCAACAAAAATAATTTATCTTCATCTCAGAAAGGCACACAAAAAATAAAAATTGCCTATAACTCTATCATCATTCAATTTCTTAATGCATGTTATTTATATACCATTGCTATTAATTCACATATTATTTTATATTCTACTTTTTCCACATTACACTTATGAAAAAGACAAATTTTTAAAAACAAATGTTTTCTATCCACAAATATAGACTTAAGAAATACATAAAAATAAATTATGCAGCATGCAGAAATATTGTTTTTAACTATGTAAAAATTATCAGCATCCAAAGAACTAAAATTTAGAAAGAGATCTGCATCATTAAAAGATATCAAGTAGGGGGCTGGGGATATAGCTCAGTTGGTAAGAGTGCTTGCCTTGCATGCACAAGGCCTGGGTTCAATTCCCAGCACCGCAAAAAAAAAAAAAAAAAAAAAAAAAAAAAAAAAAAAAAAAA
>JAJEJO010000676.1:229756-240126 GCA_020662805.1 Glaucomys volans | reverse complement strand
AAAAAAAAAAAAAGGACATCAAGTAGTTTAATCTCTCTTTAGTTTGGAAATCCTGTAAGGATATGAGATTGGCATCATAAACACTAAACATTATACAGATCTGATTCAAAGGTGCCATGTGAATAGCAATTCATTCATCAGAGAAAGATGAGTAAGTAAGCACTTATATATTAAGAGAGCAAAGTATTTCAACACAAATCAACAAGTATTTCTCCCTATTCACAGGGATAGTAAACATATCACAAAATGTCTAAGACTCAGTTACAAAAGTTTACTCATTTTCAGTGCTTGTCGATTAAATCCCCTTAAAATTAGGCTACCCTCACATTGTACTGTCATGAAGATAGCTAGGAAAGCAAGTAAAAAATAAGCTCTCAAAGGAGAACAGAAGACAGCTCCTTTTCGGGACAAAGAAAGAGGAAAGGGAGAAAAAGCATCAAATCTGCCAAGAAGAGATCAGAAGCTTTATAACTTTCATACCCTTGTAGAAGTTTTCTAATTGCTTGCTTCAGAAATTTAGGTCCCAGTGGCCATCCTCAGTGCATAACCTCTTAACTCCCCTTGTAACTTTAAGTGTCAGAGTCAGAACTAGATTCTGTTTTGGAAATAAGAACTAGATATTATTGTATTGGAAATAGTGGCTCCAATATTTAGGATGGTCAGAAACAAATACTCTTGTTAATAATTTCAGTGAAATCAGACGGAAGTTGACTGAGAGAAGCAGTAGGAGACTGTCATACTAAAGTTAACAGGGATTTGACCAGAACAAAACACCATTAGTCCAAATCAGACTTCCAAGAGGTTATCACAACAATGATCTATTTATGCCAGATCACAAAAAAATTAGTATCTGTTAATTTCTTAAGTGCAGTGAGTAAACTTTGTTAAAGAAACTATATATTTTTCTAAAAGAATTATTTCAATAGCAATTATTATCTGATGTTAGAATAAAGTGACAACTTGGAAACTACTAAAGCCTTATACTCTTTGACAAAGTAGTGTCAGATCCATGCTTTTTGATTTATGTCTGCTTCACAGCTTTTCTCAAGCAGCCTGTCATCTGTCACTCACTGCTGCTGGCAATTTAACTACCATCAACAGGTAGCTCCAAATCGACCATTTTCATTTGCAAACAAGTTAAATGAAATAACAACCTAAATAATTCATCCTATGTAATTTACATTATAAGTAAAAAATACTCTGAAGAACTTTTTAGTCCAGTATAAGAATTCTAGTGTTTGGCCCAGAAGCCAAAAAATTTGGGTTCTAACAGGCCAAGATTTCCCACTTCAAATAACTGTGGGCAAGGTACTTCATTAAAGGTGGCCTCAGCTGTCTCATCTACACAAAAGGCTACTACCCTGTGCCCTGCTTAATTCACGATTGCCCTGAGGTTCAATTTAAACAATGCACCTGAAAGTGCTATATAAATGTAGCAGTTTATGAAAAGGTAAAGTGGAAGGGGTATTTTTACCATTACAAAAAATAAGAACTACCACTTGTTTTGGCTTTGTTTTTTGTTTTGTTTGCTCCCCCCCATTGTTATCTACATTCCAGCAAATTAAAAGATAGGTATCATTAAAGACAGCCATAACTACAGCATCATTAAAGTAATATAGTAGATGCTCAGTAAATATTGCTTGAATTAATTAATCAATGCTTCTATGCTTATCACTATGTTAGCATAAGAGGAAGGTGGAAAACAAATACATGATGTGTTCTCTATCTTTTCTTAGCTGTTTATAAAATTTCAAAGAGAAAACTTAAATATGTAAAATAAACAGAAGGCAATGCAATAAGGTCTCAAGGTTATGAAAAAAGTCTTCATAGATGTCTTCTTTCACTGAAGTACTGAAAATTCAAATTAATAAACTGGCTAACAATTTTAAGTAACTCTTGTCCTAACATCAAAAGCTTTACAGCAGCATTCTCATTTCTAGTCAAAGCCATTATTTTCATGCTAGTGGGGGGAAAATGCCCTTCAGAGATAACTTGCCTTACTCACCAGCTTACTGTCACAAGCACAAGAAACTCAAACACTAACTCCAGCTGACAAAATAAAATGCTCTAGTTCAGAGAGAGGATTGTCTCTTATTATAGCCTGGCTCTTGCCCCAGGAGGCTTATTACCAAGAATAAACTATGAAAGGTTGCCATACATAAAGCAGACTTCCAGCTGCTCCTCTAAGCAAACATCAATGAGACTTTGTGATAAGAGAGATTAACTTGGCTATCACATCCAGGGGCAGCAATGTGTAGACAAGTGAATTTCTCACTCACTTCTCTTTAACAAGAGAGGCAAAAAGGAGGGAAAGGGCTTAAATGCTTTAAAAGTGATTTAAGGTAGTCCTGCTACTTTCAAGGGAAGACAAAAATTAAACATTAAAATTTTAGCTTAAATGTTAGCTTAAAATTTTTTAAAAAATGTAGCTGCTTCCCTAAGAAGGAAAGTTTCCATATGCCTCTCAAACTAGTACTGGGAACAGGTTTGACAGTTGCCAACTGAGATGAGGTAACCACGGTAACCTTTATAATCATGTAAGTAAAACAGCCTGCCCACAAAGACAGGCATGAAATAACATATTACTTAATAATCATACACGCATAACTATACTAAGAATATACCATGACACATGGAAAACTATCCTAAGGAATAGCTCCTAGAAAAAGTTTTGTCAGTAAAACTATCTGGAGAGAATCAAGACTATCAGCTAATTCTTAAAATATTTAAAAGAAACTCATCTATTAGTTATCTGTATCTTTTAAAATACATAAATAATTAGTTTTCATTAAGTATACTTTCTTCTGCTTTTCAATATTTAAAAGTATGACAGAGATGATTTACTGTAGTTCACTTTCTGGAAGATTCTACAAAAATGGGGTGAGAGGCTACCAGGGAGAAAAGCACAAATACTGCTGAGTGAGCAGTTCCTGAAATGGTATCATCACATTTAGTTTACACGTTAGGGAATTTATGCCTATAGAAGTTAAATAATTTGTTCAAGTTCAACTACCATCAACAGGTAGCTTCAAATCGACCATTTTCATTTGCAAACAAGTTAAATGAAATAACAACCTAAATAATTCATCTTATATAATTTACATTACAAGTAAAAAATACTCTGAAGAACTTTTTAGTCCAGTATGAGAATTCTAGTGTTTGGCCCAGAAGCCAAAAAATTTGGGTTCTAATGGCCAAGATTTCCCACTTCAAATAACTGTGGGCAAGGTACTTATTAAAAGTGGCCTCAGCTGTCTCATCTACACAAAAGGCTACTACCCTCTGCCCTGCTTACTTCAAGTTACATAGGCAGTAAATGGCAAGGCTATACTTTAAACCTAAGTATGACTCCAAAACCAGTGCTCTATTACACTACACTGCCCCTTCGCTTGGATAAAACACATTCATGAAATGAGTACAGGAGAACAACTAACCAAAACCCAACACCCTTTCAAAGACTAAATGAGCTAGATTCAAGGTATTGTGCAAGAACAAACAGGGATGGCCAGTGTGTGCACGTCACTTGCCATATAAATAAAGATTATTTAAGTTTTAATGTTTTCAGTGTGGTCACCAAAATCAATTTATCTTACAATCTTGAAATTAAATTCTACCTCTCACTATTGATTTCTTGTTATACAAGTTCTTGGCCCTAATATTAGAAATTTGACTTTGAAAAGTGTTATAGAGTATTTTATGAAATTATTAAATTGATTCACTTATTCTCAAAGTATACACACCATGAATGTAGCAAAATCTTCTCTAACTAAACAGCTACATCTGTTCTAATCATTCTCAGAACAGTTATTTCAGTGCCTTGAAAAAACTCAATTGTCAGTTTGTAGTGGACTACTTTTTATGCTGGGTCAAATTACCCCAGAAGAAAGGAAGCAGAGAACTCAATTCCCAAGTATGTGTTCATTCCTGAGAAAGGCAAGGGACTCTTTACCCTTTGCTTTCAGTGCCCCAGTGCCAACAGAGTACTTGTGGGGAGTGAGGGCAGGCTGTAGATCTCAACCAACAAAATCCCAGCTGGAATGATCACCACACTAGCATGGGAAGGGCATTAGTTATAGATAGATCTTAGCGTCACCGGTAAAGTTCCTCAAGTTTAAATTCAGTCCATTGCAATGAGCTAGACTCTTCTACTACAGGACTGTCAAAAATGAAACAAGATGTGCTAAAGTAAAATCTAAAATATGAGAAGTAAATTGATTCAGAGCATTCAGGGCCAGTATGTAGTAGGACTTTCTGTTCTAATCTTTCCCTGCCAGTAGTTGCCAGCACTTTTTCCCTCAGCCTTCTGTGACAGCCAGCACTGGATTGCACACATGCCATTAAGTTTAGAAGCAACTTACTACCAAAATCTGCACAACTGACAAGACTATCATTCATTATGCAACTAATGGGGGTATCCCTAAAGCATCAACCTTTAATAGCAAAGCTCTCCATTAGAAATGAAAAACACATTTACCAGTAAGAGAATAAAAAGAATAATGAGACCATACCGAATAATGTTAAGTAAAAAAGTATCTTCCCAATAATTTTTATCTCAAAAAGTGTAAATGGACTCATGTTACAAGCTTATTTTCAAGAAATTTTCTCACTACGTAAAATCAAAATGCTTTACAAAATGCAGTGATTCAAACATGGACGTTTTTGAAGTTTTAGTTTTATATAAATAGATTTCACGATACTAAGATATTCATGATATTAAAGTAAAAGGGCATAAAATTAGATCCTTGGATTATCAATGTCTCTAGAACTGCCCTGTCCAATATGGCTGCCACTAGCTACATATGGTTACTTGAATCTAATTAATTAAAGTTAAATACATTTAAAAATTCAATTCCTCAGTCACACATTCTAAGTGTTCAAAAGCCACATTTCACTGGAATGGCTACATAATGAAAAGTAGAGATATAGAACATTTGTATCAACCAATAAAGTTCTGAACAGCACTACTTGGAAGAAATTCACCACAAAAATGGCATAAAACACAATATCCACACAATCAAAAACCACAACAAATATTCTATACTTTGGATTCTGGTGGTTTGCTGTTATAAATAATTACAAAAACCTAATGAAGTGTACATTTTAAATAAATGCAGTAATGCGTGCAAATTATTCTATTCCTCAATAAAACTGATAAGGGAAAAAATAAACACTTGATCACTGGTGAATTCCAAAGGGGAAGAAAGAAATTTAGGGTCTATTTAGTGAGTTCCATAGTTCTAACAAGCTTACTTATGGATTCCTTCACTCTAGACACTAGCAGATGGAAGAGCGATGAGATAAGTGTATAGCCACGTATGGTAAAAGGCCGAAGATAGAAGAGAATAGAGCTACTGTGGAAAGTAAAGGACAATGTACATAACTCTCCTAAAATGTACAACTACATCTTAATCTCAAGGCATCAAACATATTAAATCACACACTTAGGGTAGGGATATAGCAGGCATAAGGCCCTGAGTTCAATCCCCGGCACCATGAAAAAAGTAAAAATAAAAACCACACCCCTTACTGAGAGGCCACTGAAGATGTAAAGGAATTCAAAAAGAATTGTAGGATGTATGGCCTCACATAGATATTTCTCAAATGATTCAAGGAAAAAAACTGTAAAAGCAAAGGGAAAAAAAAATAACTACCCCAGGGCTGGGGATATAGCTCAGTTGGTAGAGTGCTTGCCTTGCAAGCACAAGGCCCTGGGTTCAATCCCCAGCACCGCAAAAAAAAAAAAAAAAAAAAAAAACCACACACCACAAAAAAAACACAAAAAACAAAACAACAACAACAAAAACCACTACCCCAATATCTAAAGATCTAATTGCTGAGAATCAGAATGAACAGGTATTGGCAATCTAATTTATGTGTGAGTTAAATATCATTCAGTAATACAAATATTTAAGTATCAGAAGCTCAATCCCAGGAATAGTTGATCACAGGCAACAATTAATGATTTTTGTTTTGTCAGATGTCATTTTATATTTAATTCAATTATTTCTGTAATCACCAGTAGTTGTGCAAGGTTTATTTAAAAATTCGAAAAAATATCAGGCACAGAGGCACAGACTTATAATTCAACTAATCAGGAATCTGGGGGAAGAGGATCCCAAGTTCAAGGTCAGCTTGGGCAACTCAGACCCTGTCTCAAAAAAACTATTTTTAATGGGGATGTAAGTCAGTGGTAGAACACAATAGAAATGGTTAAGATTATTATGGTATATTAACTTAAGACATTTTACAACCAATTAAAATGATGACTATGAACACTATGGCAATATGTAAAAAATAATCAAATGTAAAAGCAAAATACACTACATGTATAGTACATATACAGATTTAAAAAACAAAGAAAACTTGAACAAATGAAAATTGTTTGATTTATTGACTTGTGCACTCTTTCTTTTATATAGATATCCATACTACTGTTGGTATAATGCTTAGTTGTGATATAAACAAAAAGTAAAAAATAAAAATTTTTAATACTTATAAATATGAACTGCATACTCACCACAGTGGGATTGCCACTACTTATCAACTGGCTGACTTCATGAAAAATGCTTTTGCAGTCAATTGATTTATCTAATGATCCTCGTTTTACAATTACTGCTACAGCTAAAAGAATCTGTTCCCGAACATACTTCTGGAGGCTGTAAAACATAAAAATCATTATGAAAAAACTTACTTAAATTTAAAATAAAAGTACTCCCAAATTTCTCAGTAGGCCTAAAGCTACTAATAATACCATTTATACTGAGACTAGTATACCTACCTTATATCAATAAGTATATCAATACCTCTTACACTTCCAAAGTCTGAAAACCTAGGTTCAGTCCAGGTTACATAATTTACTGACTCTGTAACCCTGGGCAAAACAGTACTCACGGCCTCTGTTTACTCATCTGTAAAATGGGGGTAATACTAACAGAATTATTCTTATTTTTATTATAAGGATTAAATGTGCCTTAGTACTAAAACTTTGGGCAGTGTTCAACACATGTCAATGAGTTCTCTGTTAAATATTTGGGGGGGGGATTACTAAGATTAAAAAAAATCCTGATCTAACATACATCTCCAATCAGTAGTATAATCATACATCCCATTACCACACAACATGAAAAGGCAAAATTCTGGCTATTCAAGGTATAGTATTATAGAAACATACATATTCTAAAACAAACTTATAAAAGTTTCCTATCTACGTTCTGTTCCTCTGTATGATGGCAGAAGCACCCATCTCAAGTCAAAGCATTTTACAAAGCCCATTTGACTATAAGGGTACAGAAATTTAAAATTTTTTTTTCAACTTTTTCTTAAAGGTAAGGCTCATAGGAGGCCATGACAGAAGGATGGCAAGTACAAAGTCAGTCTCAGCAATGGCGAGACGCTAAGCAACTCAGTAAGACCCTGTCTCTAAATAAAATACAAAATAGGCTGGGAATATGGCTCAGTGGTTAAGTGCCCCTGAATTCAATCCCTAGTACCAAAAAAAAAAAAACCCAAAAAAGGTAAGGCTCACAAAACATGTATTTATATACAGCATCTCAAATGCCACAAAGATGTAACAACCCTGAGCCCTTGGGACACAGGCAGCTATGGGGCCCATCCTGGTTTTAATATAGCAGTCTCAGTTTACCTACCATCCAGCATAATTATTGAAAGTGCTTACTTTCACTCTCAGGTGTCCCAGTTTGGACATAAGTTATATGGTTATCCATTTAGAAGGCCCTTCCTGGCCAGGTGCCTGCTCTCCTTTCCAACCTTACTCCTTCCATATACACTCAAAACTGCAAACATACTGTACTTTTTTTAGTTCCAAGCTCCATGCTCTTGCACTTCTAGGCCTCTTATCTTCTACTCCCTCTGCTAAGACTGTGATGTCACTTTGTCTAGGAAGTTATTACGAAGGGCTCCTAAAGCACGCCCAAATAACATGATGTATCTGTTAGTACTCTTTAACTCATCTCCCAGATCAACCATCCACTCCAAGAACACTATTATAAGCAAAACACATTACCTGACACATGATAGGCATTTATTCAACAATTATAGGATGAATAAATGTCTCCCTATGTAAAGCCTGAAGTGAAAAATATTTCTTCAAAATATTAGACTTTCACCACTCATTCTTCATTCAGTAGGCAAATAAATGCTTAAGGTACAAAGTGTTTGTTGACCAAAGAGAAATTTTTATACTTTTGGGGGGAGAAAATAATTTCACATACACATATATTAGAAAAATATATATAAAGCCAAGCATGGTGGTGTATACCTATAATCCCAGCAACTCATAAGGCTGAGGCAGGAGGAAATTAAGTTCGAAGCCAGCCCAGGCCTCACAATAAAAAATAAAAAGGGCTGTGGATATAGGCCTTTTACCGAGTGGTAGGGCGCCCCTGGGTTCATCCCTAATACTACCACAAAAAACAAACAAATAAATAAAATAAAGTACATAAAGTTGAAAACTACTACTAAAAACATACATAAAGCTAGATTTATAAATATCCATCAACAAAAATTAACAATTATTGGAAAATAAATAATAGCATTGAGTTCTTATGATATGCAAGGCTGTACATATACTCCACAAAAAATGGGCCAGGTGTGGTGGCGCACACCTGTAATCCAAGCAACTTGGGAGGCTGAGTCAGGAGGATCACGAGTTCAAAGCCAGCCTCGGCAACTTAGCAAGGCCCTAAGCAACTCAGTGAGACCCTGTCTCTAAATAAAATACACAATAGGGCTGGGGATGTAACTCAGTGGCCAAGTGTCCCTGAGTTCAATCCCTGGTTCCAAAAAAAAAAAAAAAAAAAAAATTAACACATTTAATCCTATGACAATCTGAGGTTAAATACTATTGTTCACTCCATTTAATAATCATAAAATGAATGCACAAAAATTAGTCAAGTAATTTGTCCAGCGTTTCATAGTGGCAGAAGTTAGTTACAAGTCCCTAACTCATACTATGCTACACCTGCCTCTTAAAAAAAAAAAAAAGGCACTGTGCAGCTAAGGATGTGGCTCGGTGGCACAGCACTTGTCTAGCATGCCCAAGGTTCTGGGTTCGATCCCCAGCACTGAAGGGGAAAAAAAGCTCTATGTATCTCATTCCATATAAAGTTTACCTCAGAGAGGAAAAATTAGAAAAGAAAACATTATAAGCAAGGAATGTGAAAAACACAACTATACTAGACATAGGGACACTAGTCAATACTATACAAAATATAGTGTTCGACCTATGTAGTAAGCCAAAAATTTTTAGTTCAACTCACATTATGGGGCATTCTATAATATTAAAATGCCTATGACATGAAAGATAAAAAGAACAGAATTATTCTAGATTTAAAGAGAACTAGGGCTAGGGCTGTGGCTCAGTGCTGGAGCACTTGCCTAACATGCATGAGGCCCAGGGTTGATCCTCAGCACCACAAAAAAATAAAATAAAGGTATTGTGTCCACCTACAACTTAAAGTAATTTTTTTAAAAAAGAGATATAACTAAATACAATGTACAATCTATAGTTAAATCCTGGATTTTAAAAAATAACCTACTATATGTAAAGCATACATTAATAGATCTGAAGGAAGAGATAGACTGCCATATTTTTAAAAATAACCTAAAAGAGGAAAAAGGATATAAATAACAATCAGACAACTGGACAACTCAAAATAAGGAATTAGAAATATATTAAATAATAAAAATATACCAGTTGTGTCAATAGTACTGACCGTATGCGTATGCTCTTAGGAGACACGCTCATGTAGTTAAGGATAAGGTATCAAGATTCTTTCAACTTTGTTGAAAAGTAAGTTTTTAAATTGTTTCAAATAAATGTTTGGAAGAAAATTTATAAGTGAACTAATAATATGAAACCCTACAATCCATTCTAAAATGCTTCTAAAATAGTTCCAAATCAAATCAAAATCATTGAAGAATGGAATTGTTTTGGATAATATAAGAAAGCATATACATAAACACCATGCAAATCTGTCACACACTGAAATCTACCCAGAGCTAGAGTTCTGAGTTCCCAGGCTGGGAGGGAGGTTGTGATAAACAGATCTACAAAGGAATCCATCTATGGGCCAGAAGTTCCCATGTGATCCTGACTCCTTAGGAGTCAGATTGGTAGTCTTATTAAAATTTTTTAGATTTTTTTATTGGTTCATATTAGTTATATACAACATTAGGATTCTTTTTGACATAATTATAAATTTTAAATTATAAATGACATAATTATAAAAGCATATCATTTGCTCTAATTCAGTACCCAGTACTTTCCATTTCCCTCTCCACTTTTCTCTCTGTTCCCTTTCCTCTACTTTTTTTTTTTTTTTTTTTTTGGAACCAGGGATTGAACTCAG
>JAJEJO010000676.1:192921-229356 GCA_020662805.1 Glaucomys volans | reverse complement strand
AACAACAACAACAACAAAAAAAACCCTAGCTCTAAAAAGACAGATACATAAGTTCAACAAAAGTATTTTAACAGTGCTTCCTCCATGTACTTACTTAGGCCTTTGTAAGACATAGGTTAAAAGGAATGTTCGCAGTGACTCGATGCTACCTTTTTCCAAGAGAATCCACTCTCGGACAACTGCTTCCATTATGGCTGTGGCAGCTTGAAAAAGGACATAATCCACTTTACTAGTTTCTGAGGAGAAAATTGAAAACTTTCTTTAAACTATAGTTCACATTACCTTGGACATTTTGCATTTATTAATTTTAAAACAAAACTTTTCAGACAAGGAATAAGATGATTACCTGTTCATTTTTTAATCCAGTGACCTTGCTCTAGCACCACAAAGAGGTTAGTTCCTCTCAGAAGACACCTCAGGCAGGTGGCAGCTAATCACCGATCACAATTTTCACAAACTTTCCTCACCTCTCTTCAACTGTTACTTCCAAAGCATGAAGAACTAAAAAATAACACAGCTTTAAAAAAATAAAAAAATAAAAAATATAAAGCAATCAGAAAATATACTAAGAGATTCTCACCCTGTGCAAAAACAAAACTTGGTATCTGAAAAATATCTTATTAAATTGGTCCTTGAACATTACTATTTGTGATGAGCCATGCTGTTAAATTATTTTGGTTTTTAAGTAATTAAGCCTTCAGCAGGATGACCCATCTCCAATAGCAAGTTCAGAATTAAACACAAGCATGCTGACATTATTTTTCTCAAAATGTTAAAACAAAATGAGCAACATTTACACAAGGTGAGAAGTTCTCACGAATTTTCTGATTGCAGTACTGATCAAACTGAGTAAAATCCCAAAGCTACTAGAAAGACCCACTCTTAACTAGCAAGTTATAGTTTCTAAACTAAAAACTGAATCAGGGAGAAAAAATAGAAAATTAACATATCTAATAAATATTTTACATTAATTTTCTATTTTTTCATCTATTCATCAATATCACTATAATCAGTTTCCAAACAGCATTATCAAAAGGGAGAAATAGTCAAAATGAAGTCAAGAAAAAGTAGAAACTTTCTGAAGGTCTAAAAAATAACCATCATGTGAATTCTTGAAAAGTCTATGATTAGACTCCAGATAATTTGCCAAGATCACTAGACATGAGCATTTGAAAGCCATAAGAAATTAACGCTGAGTACAGAATGGCACCTTCAAGAACTTATCAGAAGAATTGAAGATATAATCCAGGCACACTGTTTTCTCTCCTAGTCAAGCTCAGGTCATTTAAAAATCTTGTGAGCAGTCTTGACACAATTAGCTACAAAAATAAGGGGAAAACGGTGTACCCTACATAAATTCCTATCACATTGTACTACTACATAGTAAGAAGAACCAATTTGGAACTTAAAAAAAAAAAAACTTTTATTATTCCGTGCTACCTTAACATAAATTCTAATTGAGATAATGAGAATTCACAAAAATTTTAAACATATAAAAATATAATAGTTAATAAAACAAAGCAGTAACTTCTAAAAAGTATAATCCTATTATAAAAAGAAATGTTCAAAGTTCCAGGAGAGGAAAAAAATGAGGATTTTATTCAAAGAGGATTTAAAACAGAAACAAGCTACATTTAGGTTATTTAAGAAGAAATATGGTACTGTCTCATACAGGTAATTCAAATAATCTCTCACTTATGACCCTCTTCTAGAAGAAAATGAAGATTGTTCGCCTGTCTTTGTTTTCCTTGCAATTTTAAGGGCAAGGAACCTGAAATCTTTAACACAGATTTTTTAATAAGGAGGTAAACTCTATAGAATTAGAAATCCACAGATCATCTAATATAATTCCTATAGTTTATAGCTGAAGAAACTGATGCCCAAAGAGGTAAAGGGAGAAAATTTGAGGTCATAAGTCTAGCAAATGATCCTAGAAACACTAATCCATCCCTAAATGCATATGCCACTGAAGACAAGACCAAATAAGCACGTTTTGATACTCATGAGCAATGAAACATATTTATTTTTAACTATCCATACTTATCTCCTAAGTCTTTTTCTGCCCTTCTGGTAGCTATTATAGAAGAATAATGACATTTGAAAGTTTTCAAGATACAACAAAGTTTCATAACTTTTTCTTGGCTACCTGTGCATGGTATTAAATGAAGACTTCCAAATTACTACTCCTACAAGAAGCTGTCACTAAGAATGGAGGAATCTGCAAAAAAGAAAGCCAAGTTCCAATTTAAAGTAGGAATTTTCCTAAACATTACCTTCTCATAAAACCATTATAAACTTATACATAATATTAAAGTGCAAGAGCAACTAAAGGAATTTTAGAAGTCTACCAATATGAGATTAGAACTTCTGTGTCCATGAGCCTTATTCTTACTTTTTGCTAAAAAGATGTTTGAAATTTTAAGATTTTCATAAAGAACACAATTCATGTAGAATTTCTTCATTAACTACTTTTAAGATCTGTCAGTGACTAGGATACTGCCAAGATGATAAATTATTTGAGAACACTTTGACAGAAAGCCTTCACTTCCTTGCAACTACAGTACCTTTTTTAATAATAATTATGGACATAAAATTCATTTTTATTTTATCAGAATAGAAACTATACCAAACCATACAGACAAAAGTTCAAGAGAAGTAAATAATAGAGGAAAAGCACTACAATCTTCCAAAAAGTTTTTAAGAGAATAAAAATAAGCCAATGATGTTCAGCTACTACATCCTCCTCTCTGGCCTTAAAGATTTCTATCCAGAGAAAAGAAAATATAAGCTCCAAAAGTCTTCTTTTTTGACTTCATGATGTCTATGCCCACAAACCTCAGGTGAAAGACGACGAAATCGATAGCTTTTACTAAAGAATTTTTCCCAATACAAAAAAGTGTTTGTTAAGTTTACTAGTCTCACTGACATTTTGCTGGTTTTTTTCATTCTGTTTTGCCTACTTCTCAGATAAGAGGTGAATCAATCTCATTTCTCCCTGTGAAAAGGACAAAAGAATGCTACAAAGTTAACTCCAGAAAAAGTAAGCCCATCCCTCACAGTTCTTGGTTATATTTTTAGCAAGAATAGAACTGACAGGTTTTTTTAAGGAAATACCTGACCCCCCCAAAAATTAGTAAATTCCAAAGTGCCAAAGATTTCTGAAGTGAATTATGCTACAAGTGCTCTTCTGACAAAATACACAAGCATGCAACATGCACACACACACACAGACCATACACCCAGAAAAGAGTAAAGAAAATAAAAACTAGAATGAAAACAAAAAGATAAGAGAAAGAAATGAGGAAAAATAAGAGCATACAAAACTCAAGTTAAAAGTGAGAAAGAAGAATTTTAAGAGACCAGAAGAGGGAGGCATCAAAGAGAAAGTCTCCCCTTTATCAGAATATATTTCCCAGACATTCTATAAAAATGACACATAATCCCTAAATAAGAATGTGAAAATTCTGAATTGTGATTGACTGCCACTTGTATGAGAAGTCTTCTTAGAGGAATTTGCCCTTCTGTGCTGGTGGCAACTGAGTAAGGAGTTAAAAAAGATCTTTTTTTTGTGAAGTTTAGATGTAAACATTAATGTAACACAGGGTTTTGCAGTACATTAATGATTATGCTTGTCATACATGCACTCCACCTTTTAAATAATTGTCTCAAAACCCAAACTGATTTTAAAAGCATGGCCAGAACTAGCAATACTACTCTTTTGAAAATTTTATCAAGAAAACAATAGTAATCCAAACAAGCTCAAATCATAAAAAAGCAATAGTACTTCATAAAATATACATACTCTAGAAAGGAAAGAGTGATATAAACAAATATGCTCTAATAAAATACTTATAACTTAGATCAACTATTTCCAACCAATCTAGAATGACAACTGCATTACAACAGAAAGTCAGATGAACACTGATGGAATTCTAGTCAATGTAGGTGAGGCATAAGCCATGAAAACCAGACTCACTTTAGGTTAACAGTTTAACACAATAGTTTTCCAAATCTATTAATGATGAACAATTTCAAAGCAGTTAAGGATGAGGTAAGCCTCCCTTAAATTCTTTATGCTAATGTTTTAGTCTTGCTACTTTTACTTTAACATTAAATATTCCCCACAGGTAAAGATAACAAATTTTCTTAGAAACACAAACAAATCCATCCAAGTAAAAAAACTAATGACTTACAAGTAAATTAGTTAAAATGGCCACATTTTAGAGTTTAAAGAGTTGTTAAAACTGTTGCTCTTAACAGTAAGAACTCCTAAGTGATATTAGAGCCATGTTCATCATTACTGTTAACTCTTTACCAACAGAAAACTCAGCATTTTATAAGCTAGTCATATTCTTAAAAAGTTATCTTAAATGAGGTAATGTGGATATGACATTTACCACATTGTTCACAAAGTGTTTTTACACGTCATTACATCTGCATCTCACAACTTAAGATAGCCACAACCCTTAAGGCAAATGGTATCATTATTCCCATAATGCAGATGAAAAGGAGGCCCAGAGAGGCAGGCTTCCTAAAGATGACAGTGTAGCAGGTGCCACTGATAACCAGATCTCACAATTTCAACACCAGCACTCTTTCCACTACAACTTCATATCTTTCATAAACTCTCATATGCAAAGCATTTTTAACACATAACCATAATTATGACTTATTCAATCTGGAAATCAGAGTACTGGTAAAAGATAAACCCTATTAAAAGCACAAGAATAAAAGGTCAGATGTTTTAGCTCCTAATGCTCAACTAACCAATTTTATGTTCATAGATGACTCAAATAGCCTTTCAGAGCCTTAAATACATGTTATGTAAAAGATGGCTCCAACTAAGAAAACAGTCAACAATAATCAGGTTATAAAATAATAATTGAAATCTCCCTTACTATTATTGAAAAGTATCTAAGAGGTAGATGGCAATGGCATATACAACTCTTAGAAAATGCCATCTCTGTACAAAAGAATTTTAATTCTTGTGATTATTTTAGAAGAGATCACTTCTGTACATCTCAGATATAAAGTACTCATAAAACAGATCTGATAAAAGTAAAAAAAAAACCAGTGCTTTATTTTATGATATACAGTGGTAACCTATCCAAAAGTGACTGATAACTGCTAAGCAAGTGGAGTACAAATTAAACAGCTTTAAAGAAAAAAAAAAAAAAAAAAAACACCTATGGAAAAACAACTAGAAGAAATCAGAACCCTCTAAAAACAATCCTGATTTTCAAACTAACACTAGGGAAGAGAGATATTATAATATATTTCTTGTAACAAATGACATGACACTTGAAAATTACTGAAAAAACTGTTTTTTCCCCCACCATTAACAGCCTTCATGCTAATAACAAAACAAATTATTGAACACCATATCTAAGAGGGAAAAAAATCCAAAGTAAAAACAAAGTTCCCTTTCTGATTTTCCAGAATATCTTTAGATCCCCTGCAGTAGGATAATTATTAATAGAACATTATTAACTACATGAATCTGCTTATTTTTAAAAGGAATTTAAAATACTACATGTTCAAGACAGAAAAACCAGATTTGATTATGTCAAAATATTTTAAAGTGAATACTTACCCAAAATATGCTTGCAAACTGCAAATGGTGATTTTGACTTCCTAAATGATAAGAATATGTGCTCTGCATGCTGGCGTTGTTCATTATTGACCATGGAAGGTGGTGCCTTAAAAACAAAAAGAGTAACTTAATGAGAAAGCTTGAACGACGGCAATCCTTTTACCCACAAGAGAAAATGTTTTCACTCTGGTGAAGGAGCAATAGGGGAGCAAATTTTTGCTTGACTCTTAATCAATAGTATAAAACTTCATGATAAATATTTAAAATACGGTTTCAGGAAAAAAGGAATTCCTGGCAAGGTTTGAGTCAGAATCCTTCAAAGCTGCCTACATTTTATAAAAGGAGATGCCTAACATTTCTCTGTATATTTTAAAAGATTGGTGACTTATTATCAACTTTCATTCCAAAATATACCACTCAGTCTAACCTGACCCAGTTCAAATAATGTCTAAATTCTTCAGTACTGGTCAAAATGAATCCAAGTTGCTAAAACAACAATTTCTAAAAGCAATTCTTTAAGATAAAGGATCAAATAGTTCTACCTCAAATTTTCTAAAATCACCATTAAACCAGAAAAGCTAGGGAACAGTTAAAATTTGGAATTTATAGAAGTCCTCTCTAAATAAATTTATTGGTCAAAAAGCCAAGGCTTCTATCTTATCAAAAATAATTTATAAAGTCTGCTCAGGTTTTTAAATTCCACTTTGGTGTAACAATCTTTCTTCTGAATCAATCTACCTAAAATATATACTCCTATTATATGGTTTGGTTATCTTTTGATCTTGAAATACCTGAAGAGAAGGGGAAGAGATAGATTGCTTACACAGCCTACCAATCCCAGTTTGGCAGTAATAAAAGTTTATTCTTCTAACCATCTACCCAAAATTGTTTCTGAAGCTAATGATCCAGGCAGATGGTAAAAGAACAAACATTATTCTAACCAACATAATAGTGAGAGGGTCATAATTTCAACTACATCAAAGAATCTGAAAGATGAAAAACATTCTGCAACCAAGTTCATTAGATCAAGTCATTATAAATTATATCAATTATGCAAGATTAGTCACTCTAATTTCAGTCAAAATAAAAAAGATGTATAACCAGGAAAAATGAACTACTGTGATACTCTTGATTTAAGTGAATTCCTATAGAAAGTCAGTTCTGATTATTCCTAATGCTCTAGCACCCTCTACAGTTCTGTAGATAAAAATGAAAATAATTTTTTAAATTATTTGTTGTTTTTTAAAAAAATGAAAATATTTCCATTAATGAATTGTTATATTGTTAAATTCTTTAATACTGGCTTTTTGGGGTTTTTTTTTTGAACTGGGGGCACTCGACCACTGAGCCACATCCCCAGCCCTATTGTGTATTTTATTTAGAGACAGGGTCTCACTGAGTTGCTTAGGGCCTCGCTAAGTTGCTGAGGCTGGTTTTGAACTCGTGATCCTCCTGCCTCAGCCTCCCGAGTCGCTTGGATTACAGGCATGCGCCACCACGCCCGGCACTGGTTTTTAAAAGGCTTTAATCATAAAATACTATGAACAGCTTAACTATATCCTAGGAGTACTTTTGTCCTTCCATCTGTAAATTCTTTATTCCCAACATTTCCCCTAGTCCAACAAGATGAGTTTATGTTTTTATAAGGTATCTCACCATTGTTTGCTCACTATACCTTTAATATATGGCATATTAGTAAACCTTACTACCCATATTCTACTGCTGTGTATACAAGTCAATTCTGGATTACCTAGGCAATTTCTGAATCATTCTTCTCATTATTCTATGCAAACTAATATGCTTGTTATTCTACAAATAAAAATTGTTTCTAAAGCTAATGATCCAAGCCACCCTGATAGTCACATACATTTACTAAGAACTGGTGTGAAGAAACTGCCAATCCATCTATAAAATGCAGATTCTATAAACGATTAAGTGTGATCTAAAAGTTTACATTAACCACCTAGTGAATACTATTACACAAACAATAAAATCATCAAATCAATAAATTAAATGGCAAGATGACACTCCTAAACCAGAATGTCAAACCCCTTCTTGAAAGCAGGGTGTGGTGGCGCACACCTGCAGCCCCAGCTACTCAGCTGGCTAAGGCAAATGACTGCTTGAACCCAGGAGTTGAGGCCAGCCTGGATAGCACAGTAAGATCTCTCTCAATAAATAAATAAACAAAAATTCCTTCTTGAAACTGACTTGGCTACAGTTTCCAAATACAAAGTCTCAAGAAACTTAAAAAAAGAAAGAAAGAAAGAAAGAAAGAAAGAAAGAAAGAAAGAAAGAAAGAAAGAAAGAAAGAAAAAAGATTTACAGCCCTCAAAGATTCAAAAGTTTGAAATTGAAAATCAAAACCAGAAATACACATTTTCCCATCAAAGTTCCCCAGGTGGTACTGACCCGCACAACACACCCTTCAAAAATCTGCTTCAGTCTCTCCTTCCTTCATCAGTCTTCCCTAATCTTCCCCAGTCAACATGAACACAATTGATGTCTCTCCCATCTCCATGATGTACACATTGTGTATATCTGTGTTACCCAAGCTTCGCATAATGGACTGCAAATCTTCACACCCCCCCTTTTTTCTTTAATTGAGAGAGGGTTTCCCTAAGTTGTTTAAGGTCTAAATTGCTGAGGCTGACCTTAAAATTGGAATCCTCCTGCCTCAGCCTCCTGAGTTACTGGGATCATAGGCATGTACCACTGAGCCTGGCTCCTTTTCTTTACTAGTTCTCTGACACCAGGGACTTTATTTTATTCACCTCTAAATTCCTAGAGCCTACTATATATAAAAGGGAAAGGCACTTAGTGATAATGACAACTAGCATTTATTAAATACTTAGCATTTCAGGGCAATATTTTAGATATACATATATATGCACATACACTGATGTACAGGAAGGAAGAAAGGGAAAATGGAGAAAGGTAATCTTATCCATCCTTAAAATGACTATGAAAAAGATACAGTAACCCCCTTATCCTCAGTTTCACTTTCCTGGGGTTTTAGTTAACCCACAAGTGAACTGTGATTTGAAAATATGACATAGAAAATTCCTGAAATAAACAATTCTTAAGTTTTTAATTGTGGGCTTTTCCGAAAAGCATGATGAAATCTGGCTCTACCACACTTCATCTAGCAAAACATCCCTTGTCCAACACACTCACTACCCGCTCATTAGTCACTTAATGGCTGTCACTTTGTAGCTATCCTGAGTATCAGATTAATTGTCAAAGTATCCCAAAGCTGGTGTCCAAGCAACCCACATTTTACTCAATAATAGCTCCAAAACACAAGAGAGGTGATGGTGGTAATTTTAAGATAGTATACTGTCATAACTGCTCTATTTTTTAAAATTATTATTATTATCATCATCATCACCATCATCATCAATCTCTTACTGGGTCTAACTTATAAATTATATTTAGCATAGAATTGTATGACTACCACCTTTCCAGAATCAAGGGATACAAAAGAAAGGAAAACATTCCCTGCCTTTTTGGAATTCTTTTAGGAAAAAAAAGTAGGCATTAATCAACAATTACACAATTAGTAGGAGTCCATAAATCCTGCCTCTACTTACTTATTCTGGCTTCCTCCCCAACCAGGCCTAAAATTTAAGCCTTTCCTCAAAACTATCAGAAATCCCAAACATCAAATCCTACAAATCATACATTCTTTCTTTCATTGGGAAGCAATAATTATAATTTCTATAAATATTAACAATAATTACCATCTATTTACCAGGCAGAGTGCTAAATTCTTTACATACGTTATCTCATTTAATCCCAAAAACATCCGTGTAGGAATTATCTCCCCGCTTTCATGTATACAGAAACTGAGGTTCAGAAATTGTTGCATACCCAAGATCACAAAGTTAATATGCATTTTAACCAGTATCAGACCTTAGTCCATGTAACATTGAAGGCCATGCTCTGAACCTCCTTAATTAATACTGCTGGGAACATGTAGTTGGGTAGACTAGTAGCTGTCAGATATCTAATAAAAAATCTGAATAATATTCTTATTCATATATATATATAATTATATAATTTGGGGGGATGGGAGTATTGGGGATTGAACCCAGGGGGTGCTTAACCACAGAGCCACATCCCCAGCCCTTTTGTATATTTCATTTATAGACGGGGTCACTAAATTTAGAGTTGCTTACGGCGTCACTAAGTTACTGAGGCCAACTTTGAATATGTGATTCTCCTGCCTCAGCCTCCCACACCACTGGGATTACAGGCATGCACCATGGTGTCTAGCCTGAAGAATATTCTTGACTTATTATAAACATCATTATTTACAGAACCATAAAAAATGGTGGGAGGAGGGCTGGGGTTATGGCTCAGCTATAGAGAGCTCGCCCAGCACTTGTGAAGCACTGGGTTCGATCCTTGGCACCACATAAAAAATAAATAAATAAAAACAAAGGTGTCCACTTACAACTAAAAAATATTTTTAAAAAATGATGGGAATATTAAAGCCAGGTTTAAAATCAGGAACTACTGGCCTGTAATCCAAGCGACTTGGGAGGCTGAGTCAGGAGGATCGCGAGTTCAAAGCCAGCCTCAGCAACTTAGCGAGGACCTAAGCAACTCAGTGAGACCCTGTCTCTAAATAAAATACAAAAGAGGGCTGGGGATGTGGCTCAGTGGCTGAGTGTCCTTGAGTTCAATCCCTGGTTCAAAAAAAAAAAAAAAATCAGGAACTACTTATAGATGGAAAATAAGCTACAAAAGTAGAAGAAAAACAGGCTTTGAAGTCATTCCACAAAGTTCATATTAAGAATTTCTTAATTTCTTAATCATCTTTTAGAGGAACAAATGGTTTAATATTCTAATTAGAAAAGGACACCTGTAGCACCTCAAAACATGAATACCAGCAGTCTCTAACACAATCACTGAAAATCTGCCTAAGAATTTGCTCAACTTTTTTTCCCTCTATAATCTTTTCTTAAACCTTTGAAGTTTATCACTACTTGTATCCAAATTTAAATCTACTAACACAAATGACACGTTGTTACTTTAAATTTATCATCGATATTTCATAACATTCTAGAAGGAACACCATTAACAAAGTTTTGGGTACTAGACCTTTCCAGCTAAAACAAAATTGAGAGTCACTGCTCCCCAATTAATCCTTTGTGCTTCCCTAGCTGATACCTCAAAAGTGTCCTTTCAAATGTTTTCCTCTCAGCCTTCTCATCTTATTTTGACAGCCATTTACGCCTTTCTTTCAGAAATTACCTTATTCTTATTTTTAAAAGGTAAAAAAGCATGACTACCTGACAAGCACCAAAATTAGGCAACATAGTGAGACAGTCTCTAAAATCCTTCCTGTATATGTCAACCTTTTCAAAACTTTTCTTTTTTCCTATGTTGTTCTACTGCCTTTTCTAATTTCTTACAAAATATCCCCTCCCCCACAACTTTCTCTTAAAAACTGTCCTCCTCCCTCCCATACAGCTTCATGTTCTTACTAGTCTCTCCTCTGTCCACCATGCCCCCAACAACTGTGATCTTAAAGTTATCCTCAGCTTTGAGTTCCTTCTCTCAGTATATAAACTTGTACACCATATCAAAAATCCCTTTACACAATCTTACAGCCTGCTTTAATGACAAAAACAGGACACACCATCAGAAAGACCTAGTTTTAGGACTAGGGATGTAGGTCAGTGGTAGAGCACTTGACCAGCATGTGAGGCCCTGTTCCATCCCCCAGCACAGCAAAAAAGAGGGGAGCAGGGGGAAAAAAAGATAGATCTGATTTCTAATTCCACCTCTGCAGCACACCAATTGGAAAACCTCAAAGATACTTCTCTGCACCTCTGCAAAATGCTAATGAATTCATCTTATAATTGACAGAACTGCACTTAAAAATCTGCATACAGGTCCCCAGAAATTAACATATAATAATTAATACAATTCACATTAAAATCTCAGTAAGGTTTCTATGACACGGTTGTCCTAGCACATAAAAAAGGCCAGAAAGGATGAAATTAATTTTGAAAAAGAAAAAAGGAGTTCTTGCCCAATCAGATATGAACACTTATAAAGGTACAATTATAATTTTCAAAGCAGTGTTACGGCAGAAAAAACAAACAATGAAACAAAGAGAACTCCCACAAAGACCCATGACCTATGACAATTGGCGAGGAAAACACAGACTATAATAAATGGTGCTGAACACAACTGGATATTTCTAAAGCAAAACATAAAATCATATTTTGACTCAAATTGTACATAGTAATAAATACTGCATGAATTTAAGATCTAAAAAAGAAAAGCAAAGCTTTAACAAAACATTAGGAAGAAAACAAGAGTATGATGTCGGCGTAGGAAAGGATTTCGTACACAATAAAAAGAACAAATCCTTTTAAAATTAATAAATTTGCCAGCCATAGTGGCAAATTTATTATACAACTGTAATTCCAGCAACTTGGGAAGCTGAGGCAGGAGAATCCCAAGTTTGGGGCCAGCCTCAGCAACTTTGCAAGGCCCTAAGCAACTCAACAAGATCAAGCCTCAAAACAAATAACAAAAAGGGCTGAGGATGTGAGTCAGTGGTAAAACCTTTGAGTTCAATTCCCAGTATGGTGGTGGGGATGGGGGGAAGCTAATAAATAATATACTCATACTCAACCTTACTAGTAAACATGAAAATGCAAATTAAAACAAAATACTATCATTTCTGACAGATGGTTAGACACAAATTAAGTACAAAAACAAGTGGGAAGTTTGAGTTACTGCAGACTATTATAAACTGCTGATGGCAAAACAGAACATTCACTGAAATTTAGGATCATATAGAAAAAATTGATAGGTGTGAACAATAGGTATGCACTAGTCTGCTTCTAGGCATGTATTCCCTAGAGAACTTCTCCCCATACACATAAAAGCCAAAGTTGTTCCTATAGCACTATAAGAGCAAAAAAGAAAAATAAACAATTCAAATTTCTATCAATAGAGAAGACACCATAGTAAAGTCACACAGTGGTTTATAAGGCAATTAAATAACTGAATTATGAATAAACTCTGAAAATTATTCTGAATGGAAGAAACAAATGACAAGATATGTACAATGTATCACTTATATTAAAAATTTTAAAGTAGTACGTGACTTACCTTTGTTGGAAAGGGATAAAAAAGCACAGAAAGAAAGGATAAGCAACTTTAAAACTGTAGTTATCTTTGTGGAAAAAGCAGAGGCTAGAGAATATTGTCTAAAGAAACTCAAAAGAGGGTTTCAAGTATATTCGGGATATATGTTTTTTTAACAAAATGGTCACATATTATTTACTAATCTAGAATGCTGGCACATGAGTATGATTTATATTATTCTATGTGCTTTTCTGTTCATCTGAAACACTGCATTTCTTTAAATGAGTGGGCCTTCCATTCTCCACAATACTGCTAACTAGGTACCTTGAATAACTTTTCTGCTGAAAATCAAATAAAAATTGTAATTTTTTTAAAATTTTAATGCATTACTGAGCTTTCTGGAAATTAAGGAATCATCAGAAGCTTAAAAGCAGGGATATAAAGATGACAGCAAGTACTCATTTACCTGGAGATTATGGGCCAACCCCTAATGACTCTGTGTTTCCATTTTGACAACTGCCTAGGCTATAAAAGATAAGATAAAACCAGGGTTCATCTAAGGTGGGGATCTAACACAACATCCCTCCACACAAAGTGGGATCCTTTGCACAAGGTTAAACTATTTAACAAACAAAACCACATCAGAAAGGAGGAAATGAGAAAGGAACATGGAGGGTGGGGATTTGCCAGTTTGGATTTTCAATGATAGATGAGAAAGGGAAAATTACTTCAAGCAACTAATAATAATAAGCCCCCAAATAGAACTCTTGCCCAATTACAATCTCTGTAACACCAAAACACTTTAACTCAGTTAAATTTAAAGTAGTCCTGTGTTGGTCATATTCCTAGATACTTGGAAAAACACATCTTAATCCAGGCTTCAGAGTTTCCCAGAAACATTTCCAGGAGTTAATACAGTAGTGCCCCAGCTTATCCATGTTTTCACATTCCATGGTTTCACTCTCCCATAGTTTCAGTTACCAGCAGTCAACTTCAGTCTGAAAATATTACATGGAAAATTACAGAAAAAATAATTCATAAATACTACTAACTTTCATTACATATAATTGTTATAACTGCTCTATTTTACTATTAGATATTGTTGTTAGTATCTTAGTTTGACTAATTTATAAGTTAAACTTCATCTTAAGTCTGTGTACACAGTATAGGAAAAAACTTAGTATATGTAATTCAATACTATCTGAGGTTATGTCTTGCAATATATCCCCCAAGGATAGCGAGGGAGGGGGGACTACTATACATAAATTTTACAAAACACACAAGGATATAAGGCACTATGAATTTGCAAACAACAAATTAAGAAATCAAGTCAATAAAACTCACAGATGTTGGAAAGGTCAGAAACAATATGAAGTATGTTTTAAAAGACAAACTAAAAATGAAAGAAGCAGACCTCATCAAAATTAAAAACTATTGTATATCAAATGACACTGTCGAATAAAAAAAATCCAAGGAATGAGAAAATGTTTATAAATCATACATCTGATAAAAGATTAATATCTGAAATCTATAAAGAACTACAATAACACCAAAACCCAAAAAACCTGATTAAAAGATAGCAAAGGACTTGAATAAAGAAGATACACAAATAGTCAATAAACTCATCACTCATGATTAGGAAAATGCAAATCAAAATAAGATACCAGTTCACATCTATGAGAATGGCCACTATTAAACAGAAAATATGACCATTACACATTGTATACATGAATTGAATCACATACTTTATGGAAATATGCACAATTATTATGTGTTAATTTAAAAATTAAAATTATGTGCACATTTATTTTTAAAAACATAAAATAAGTTTTGGTGAGATATGGAAATACGGGAACCCTGTGTAACACGTATAGGAAGGTAAAATATTTTTTTTTTTTGGAACCAGGGATTGAACTCAGGGACACTCAGCCACTGAACCACATCCCCAGTCCTATTTTGTATTTTGTTTAGAGACAGGGTCTCACTGAGTTGCTTAGTGCCTCGCTGAGTTGCTGAGGCTGGCTTTGAACACACGATCCTTCTGACTCAGCCTCCCAAGTCGCTTGGATTACAGGCGTGTGCCACCACGCCTGGCTAGGAAGGTAAAATATTGTAGCAGCCACTGTGGAAGATAGTTTGACAGTTTCTCAAAAAATTCAAAATAAAATTACCATAATAACCCAGGAATTGTACTTTGTGGTATATAGTAAAAAAAAAAAACCTGAAAGCAGGACCATAATAGGTTATACACAATATTCACAGTAACATTATTCATTATGAAAAGATAGAAGCAACCCAAATATGTACACTGATAAATGAATGGATAAACAAAAAGTGGTGTACATTCAGCCTTTAAAAAGAATGAAAATTATGACAGAAGCTACAACATGAACCTTGAAAACATACTAAATTAAATAAGTCAGACACTGGAGAACAAATACTGAATGACCCCATTTATGATAAAATAATATGTATCATATTTATACAGAAAGAAAGTAAAATGGTGTTTATCAGGGGATGGGAAAAAGGAAGAAGTGGGAAGTTAGTGTTTAATGGCAGTTAAGTATTCCCAAAATTGATGAGAAACACTAAAACTAATTTCAGGAAGACCAATGAGTTCCAAGCCAAATAAAGCCATATTACTGATATCACACTGAAATTGAAGAATTCAACAAAGAGAAAAATCTTAGCAGCCTAAGAACTATATATATATTATTTTAAAAGTAGTAAGACTGATTTCTTAAAGCAATAAGAAGTATGAAAGAAAGAAAAGAATAACATGCTCAGGGAACTAAGGGAAAACAACTGTTAACTTAGAAATGTGTATCTAGGGGGCTGGACATACAGCTCGGAGGTAGAGTGCCTCCCTAGCATGTGCAAGACCATGGGTTCAATCCCCAGTGAAAGAAAGGAAAGAAAGCGGAGGGGAGGGGAGGGGAGGGGAGGGGAGGGAGGGAGGGAGGGGGGGAGGGAGGGAAGGGAGAAAGGAAGGAAGGAAGGAAGGAAGGAAAAGAAAGATATTCAGAGAAGCAATTTAAAAAAAAATTTTTTAGTTGTACATGGACACAATATTTTGTTTATTTTTATAGTGCTGAGGATGGAATCCACCACCTCACACATGCTAGGCAAGTGCTCTACCACTGAGCTCCAGCTCCAGCCCAGAGAAGCAATTTTTACCTGCAATGATTAGTACAGTAAAGGCATGATCATGCCCAGGTAACCTACCTCCCAAAAAAAGGCATCATCATGCAAATAAATATCAGGTGAGTATACCAGCCAAGCACTCTCCTTAAAGAAATTATAAAGTAAATTTATTCCAATACAAAGTCTTGAATGTAAAGGACTACGGAATAAATAAACTGTTGCCAAGCAGGGTGAGGCATGACCATAATTCAACCAACTAGGAGGCTGAGGCTGGAGGATCGTAAGTTAAAAGCCTGCCTTGACAACTCAGCAAGGCCCTAAGCAACTTAGTGAGACCCTGTCTCAAAATAAAAAATAAAAAGGGCTGGAGATATAGATCAGTTGGTAGAGTGCTCGCCTCTCATGCACAAGGACCTGGGTTCAATCCCCAGCACCACAAACAAAACAAAACAAAAACCCTCTTTAGGCTGAGTTGTGGCTCAGTGGTAGAGCGGTTACCTAGCATGTGTGAGGCACCAGGTTCAATTCTCAGCACTGCATATAAATCAATAAATAAAATAAAGGTACATCAACAACTAAAAAAATTTTAAATTTAAAAAGGGGGGGCTGTGGATGTAGCTCAGTGGTAAAGTGCAATGCATTTCAATCCCCAGTACCAAAAAAGAATAATAATAAATTGTTAACTATGTTGACTCAATCTAAACAAATACTGATTGTATTTTTAAATTATTAATTTAAAAAAGGCAAAACTCTGGATTAAAGTGTTTTAAAATTTAACTTTGCTGGCTGAGAAAAAATAAACGTATTAGGACTAAGGATATGGCTCAGGAGTATAGCAGTTACCTAGTGCGTGCAAAGCCCTGAGTTCCATTCACAGCACACACACATTTAAAAAAAAAATTATACATATATATATACATATATATATATTCATCTCTATAATCTTTTTATTTGGGGGGAGGGGGGTTGTGGGGCCGTGCTGAGGATCAAACCCAAGTGCTCTACTACTGAGCTACATACCCAGCCTGAGACTCAAAAATTGTTGAGCATGTTAAAATGTCTACTATTGCCAACAAAAGAATAAAATTAAAAATTAGTGACACTGTTTATGACATCCCAATTATGGAATGATAAACAAAAGATTATCAAACCTCAAAAGGGGGGAAAAATCAAGCACACACAAGATAAGATAACAAATAGCAATTTATCAAAATCACAAATGAATATAATAAACTAAAAATCTTTTAAAAAACGAAGATTATCAGGCTGGACAAAAAGAAAACTTTGGCAGGATACAGTGTGTGTACTTCTCCCAGCTACTTGGGAGGTTAAGGCAGGAGAATCACTTGAGCCCAAAAATTCAGGGCCAGCCTGAGCAACATGGCAAGACCCAGTCTCTTAAAAACAAACAAACAAACAAAAACACTACAAGCCGGGCGTGGTGACCCACGCCTATAATCCAAGCGACTTGGGAGGCTAGGCAGGAGGATCACAAGTTCAAAGCCAGCCTTAGCAACTTAGTGAGGACCTAAGCAACTCAGTGAGACCCTGTCTCTAAATAAAATACAAAATCGGGCTGGGGATGTGGCTCAGTGGCCGAGTGTCCCTGAGTTCAATCCCTGGTTCCAAAAAAAATAAAAATTAAAAAAAAAAACCACTACAACAAACATCATACTAATGTTAAGACAACAAAGGCATTCTTTTAACTGTTCATTTATCTTCAGGGCACATAACAATTTTTTTAAAAAAGTTGGAATTGTTAAGTTTTTATTTTTATTAGTTCTATTTAAAATACTTGCTCTTTCACTATTTTTAATTTTTCTTACAAATCTAAAGAATACAGAAATTTTTCTAAAAATAGAATAAAACTCATTCAATCTTGAAATTACTTTGTAGGCCCAATGGAACCCTTTTTAACATCTATATACACAACAGGATTGCAGTGATCTCACTTTTTCTACATATTAAAACATTGTGCTATTTCATCATCTTAGGGATCGTTTCATCAGAACCCAGCATTCCCAACTATTCTAAGAAAAGACAAAAAATGGAAGGGTTAAATAACCTAGAAGAAGGAGACAATAAATAAATAAATAAATAAATAAACTCTATTATATTACCCTTAAAATTTTGTTACAATTGCTAAAGTATAACTCCATTTGTGTACAAAAAATTTTAAAAAATCAATTCAAAAACTGAAAAAAAAGGGCATGAAATCTAGAGTCACTATCTTTGTGGTCATTATTTAATTATTTCAATGGGTTGGGGCACCTGTAATCCTTGGCACACGCCTGTAATCCCAGTGACTAAGGAGGCAAAGACAGGAGGATCACAAGTTTGAGGCCTGCCACAGCAATTTAGTCAGACCCTCAACAATTCAGCAAAACTCTGTCTCAAAATAAAAAAGGACTGGGTATGTAGCTGAGTGGTAAAGCACTCCTGGGTTCAATCTCCAGTGCCAAAAAACAAAAATAATAAAAGTTTCAATGGAACAGTACTGAAAAACAAATTTTTCATTTTCCACCTACAATGACAAAGAAAGAAGATAATGTAAGACATTTCACAATTATGAGGAAAATTAGAAGAAATCTGAATATAGACTAAAATCTAACAGCACTCTCCATGCTTCCAACGTAACAACCACTAATCACATGATACAATGTAATTTTAAGACAAATTAAAATTTTAGTTCCATCTTTTATTAGCCACATTTCAAATGCCTAACAGCAGGCATGGCTAGTAACCATCACATTGGAACATTACTATCATTGTAAAAAGTTCTTACAGGCAGAGCTGTTTTATACTCTATGAATGATGGTAAAATTGATCATGTAAGTATAATCTCAGATGATGACATATTACATCAGAGGTTCTCAATTAAGGCAGTTTTGCCTCCCAGGGACATCTGGCAGTATCTGGAAACATTTTTGGTTGCCACAACTGGAGAGTATTACTGGCAACCAGGGAATAGAGGGAAGGGATGGTGCTAAACATCCTTCTTGACAACAAGGAATTACCCAGACCAAAATGTCAATGGTGACAAAGTTGAGAACTCTATTATAATGAATAAATACTATAATAAGAACAAAAAGGAAATATGGTACTCTTATCAAGTTAGTCATTAGGTAAAAATTACAATGCAATACTCTGTGACAAAAATTTGGATGTGCCTGTTTTGCTAAAAGGAAAAGAGACTATTTTTTTTTTTTTTTGCGGTGCTGGGGATTGAACCCAGGGCCGTGTGCTTGCCAGGTAAGCACTCTACCAACTGAGCCATATCCCCAGCCCAGGGACAATATTCTTTCAACTTATGTGCTAAATAGCTTTCTGTGAAAAAAAAAAAAAAATTTTACTTAAGAGTTCACAAATGAAAAAATGCTAAAGGCAGGTGTATATAAATTATCATTCTAATTAATTTTTTGTAAATCTAAAAATGAAAATGATTTATAATTGTGAAGCAAAGAATATACCCATCCTCTGAACATTGTATGCCATCAATGTTACCAAAAGTATTGTTTTGATGATGCTAGAATAAGAAAAAGAATAAGAGAACAGAACCTTTTAAAGATGTGTTAATGTCTACAATTAGTACTATATTTTGACAATGGGAATACCATCAACCAGAAGAAATGATAAGCTAAAAAATTTCAAATGTGAATCAGTATTTATAAATCAGAAGATAAATGCTAAGAGACATACAGCCACACTCTAGACATGTGCTATTAAATATACAGCCATTACTATTTATGGTTCCATTACACTACAACATTTCAAGCATTCAGCAGCCACATGTGCCAAGTGGCTAGTGGTTACCATATTGAAGAAAGTGAACATAGACCATTTCTATCAGCACAGAAAATTCTATCCATCAACACTGCTCCAGAAGAAATTTGATTAACAAATATTCACTGAATGTTACCATAAGGTCATCTTGATTTATGTGTTTTGATGCAAGGTCACTTGATACATTAAAATATAAAATAAAAGCTAACATTTATATACCCCTTACTATGCCTCAGACACTAAACACTTTTGGGTGCAATATTGGGGGTTGAACTCAAGGATGCTTAACCACTGAGTTACATACCCAGCCCTTTTTTTAAATTTTGAGACAGGATCCCACTAAAGTTGCCAAGGCTGGACTCAAATCTTACAAATCTCCTGCTTCAGTCTCCCCAGTTACTGGGATTACTAACATGTGCCACCAGCAACACTTTCCTTTCAATGTAAATTAAATCATCAAATCTTCATATTAACCCCTGAGATAGTTATTATTACCCTATTTAAGAGATGAAGAAAGAGGTAACCAAGAGGTTAATTTATTTGCCAAATGTCACACAGCTAGTCACTGTCAGAACCAAAAGGAATCCAGACAGTTCAGCCCCTCTGTTATACTGCCTTTCAATTTCTATGGTCCCAATAATCTTTCTACATGGGCTTATTAACATAGCATCAGGGTGATTTTTCAAAGAATTCATCTGATTAGGTAGCTATCTTACTACTGATTTGTTTTCTAATTAGTTTCCTAAACCCTACCTCTCAGGAAGCCACAAAATATAGACCAGTCTTCTAAAATCAGTAGTCTTATTCAAAGACTAAGGGCAAATACCTTTATAATAAAACATGGGTATATTATGGATTCAAATGAAAGTTCTATTAATTTTGACATAAAAGTTGAGAAAACAAATTTTGAGCCCCGCTTTGGGGACAGAGCTTGCCCCCAAATATATGTATTCACTCTCCTTCACCATTGAAATACTTTGGCATTAAAAAAAATTTAATATATATATATTTCCCTCACCCTCATCTTATTCAGAACCTCATCATTCTTGTTGACCAACTTCAACAGCCTCACATCTTTCCAGCTCACGGACTGCCTCTCTGAAATCAGATTTTTCCCACCTGACAGTTGAAAACATCAAAACTGCAAATCTCAGAAGTTGTACTAATGGGTGAACTCAAATAAAGCCTTAAGATAACCCAGGCCCTATTTCCTGAGGGTCATTTCATTCTACTTCCTTTCCTTATTTATTTCATTCAAAAGATACTACTTAGCAACTACTATGCATCAAACCCTGTACAAGATGCAAAATACATACCACCAAGGAAAAGCAAACAAGATCCCTAAACTAATATAAGTTAAAGTCTAGCAAAGGAGACCAACGTCCATCAACTATATAAAAAAATGTATTACTCTAAATGTGGTAGGTGATATAAAAGAAATACACAGTTACCCAAGTATAGGACAGATGAAATTCACCTTCCAGGTAGGCTAAGGAAGGCTTCCTTTGAAAAGTGAGAAAGACATGAGGGGCCAGGGATGTATGTAGTTTCCCACCAAAAAAAAAAAAAAAAAAAAAAAAAGAGTTGTGAAGAAAAGAATAGTATATAATAGTATATGAAAGACCTATGGCAGAATGGAGGAGAACAGGGGAAAGGATTCAAAAAAAGCTGGAGTGGCTGATTCAGAGACAAAGCAATGGGAGAAGAGTTCCAAGAAACTGAAAGGTAACAACTTATACAAAACCTCCAACAAGCAAGCAGTAAGTAGTAAAATCTCAGTTCAAACCTAGATAATTTATCTCTGGACCCACCACTATACTTTATGCCTTCCCCCACAGGAATTTATGTATTTCAGCCCACAAAGTATTATCAAATGCCCATGATGTTCCAGAAATGTGCTAGACGCTGTGGAACAACAAAGAATCAACAAAATTACACAAAAATACACAAAAATAGAATGGCTATTTTAAAGGAGCTTTTGATTTATTGCAGAAGTCCATCATATAGTCACATAGTGTAAAATTTCAGGTATAATAAATGTTAACAAAGCAAATAGTGTTACCAAACAACAATCTAGACCAAACAGTTCCACTGAGATTCAAGGCATTAAAGGCAGAAGAAGGGTATTTTAAGCCAGTGGAATACATAAATCTAAGGTTCTGAAAGGATGAGAAACGATGATACACAGAAGCCCAGTATGCTAAAGCTTAAGGTAGCTTCATGGATCTCTAACCTGTGCAGTCGAACAAGGCCCCATTCTCAAAAGAACCATATGCTTAATTTGATGTGCTGTGGTCATTAGCCTGAAATTCTTAATAATTATTTTCAAATGTTTTGTAAGGTTTCCCCCTGCCCCAGGTGTCTGGGATGAGACCTAGACAGACTGGCAGCAGTAAAGGGGGGGGGGCCTGGGGCACCGGACGAGGACAGGTACAGAACTCATAGTTGAGAGGCCAGCCTGCTGGTCCATCCCCAGAACCTGTCCCCAAGGCAGTTGCACAAATATAAATCTGCAGCCTGAGCACCAGAACAGGAACTGATGTATTCAGGCAGTCAAATTGGTCAGTAAATTCCATAACAAGGGCTAGGAGTATAGCTCAGTGGTAGATTAAGCAATCTTCCTAGTAACTGGAAGGTCCTGGGTTCCTTCCCCAGCACAGCAAAAACAAGACAACAGAACAAAAGTGAGCACATGAGCCAGGCACTGTTCCAGAGTCTAGCACGCCTACAATCCCTGCAGCTTGGGAGGCTGAAGGATCATGAGTTCAAGCCAGACACAGCAAAAGTGCGGTGCTAAGCAACACAGTGAGACCCTGTCTCTAAATAAAACACAAAATAGGGCTGGGGATGTGGCTCAGAGGTCAAATACCCGTGGGTCCAATCCCCGGACCAAAAAAAAAAAAAAAAAAAAAGTGGGCACATGGACACTGCAATAAAGCACTTCCTGAAGCTATTAAAATCTATCAGAGTTTAGAAACTCTGGCTTTTAAATCTGTTACTACAAAGCAAACATCTATAGTCTTAGAAATAGAAATTAGGTTTAAAGATTGTCACACTCAATAGAAAAGAATGCTATGCTAATATAAAGCTTTGGGTGAACCCAATTATTAATGAGGAGTACAATTTTATAATTATTCTTCGTATCACTGAAAATATAGCAACAAGCTGGGTATGGTGGTACATGACTGTAATCCCAGTGGCTTAGGAGGCTGAGGCAGGAGGATTGCAAGTTCAAAGTCAGCCTCAACAACTGAGTGAAGCCCTGAGCAACATAGTGAGACCCTGTCTCAAAATAAAAAATAAAAAGGGCAGAGGATGTGGCTCAGTGTAAAGAGCCCCAGCCAGGTTCAATTTATGATACAGGGACAAAAAAAAAAAAAAAAAATACTGCAGCAGGATGCATAAACAAGGATTTGATTATATACAAATTGTGAAACGACTTTTGATTTCTCATTTGACCTCTATTAAGTAAAAGAATTCAATGAATCAAAATGCAATCTGTAAAAATTTTTAAAAAACAAGAATTGCCAGAAAATACAATTTTTTTTAATACTGTGAAGTTTACCTGTAAAATTAAATTCAAATTTATATGAAGCTGATTTTATGAAGTTAATTCTTTTTAGGGAAAAAAAAACTGCAAGAATTGTCAACTCTAAATGTGCTTAATATTTCAAGATAATTAGAAAATTATCCTATTACAGCCTATAGATATAACAGCTCTAGCAACAAATGCTTCAGTGAAAAGATCCTTCTCAAAACTAAAACTTACAAAAACGTGTAACCTAGTGTTTAGCAACAGCAACTATATCATTTTCAGTTACACTGACTAAAAATGAACTTGCTAACAGTAAAAATGTTGAAAACCTAATAAAATGAATTTACAGAAAAAACAGGCTGCAGAAAAACTGCATGATTAACCAAGATATCACATAAAAGAATTATTATGTATTATATAAATTACCAAAATGTTTGCAACTTATAAATTTATTGTTATTCATAAATCACTATATCCCTATTATGAGTAAAAAAACACTTTTAAAAGGAAATGCTTTATATTTTACAATTTTAAATGGTACTTTCTCCCCCTGCTTTTTGAACTAAGGGCCTCCCATTTTCATTTGCACTGGACCTTGGAAATTATGTAGCCAGGACGGACTATAAAACAAAGACACTAGGTAGGTTGTTCCAGTCTTATAACTGGAACATGAGGAAGGGACCAATAACTATGCGAGCTTTTACACCTACTAAGAAAGTCATTAAAGATAAGGAAATGGAATGAAACATGACTACTAAATCAGGACCTTTATAGGTAGGCAAAAGCATCTGTCAACCTCAGAACAATTATGCACATTCTAAACTTTGAAAGCCCCTACTGTATAATATTCTGTCACTCAGTAGTTGACCTAATTTTCCCCACAATTACAAGTGAATAGAATAAATCTCTCTTCTACTAAACTTCTCAAAAATAAAAGTTTAGTAGCTTCTATTCACTCTTTTTCACTCAAAAGTTATTTTTCCTTTTATTTAACAGTCATACTTAGCAAAGATCAAAGAAATCTGTGGAACAGAATAGCCTAATTAATAAACAGCCACAAATCCTGTCTTGACTCAGTCTGAACCATGGCACATTTTTAAATTTTCTTTAAGATTAAAAATAACTGCAGACCTAATTTAAATATTACATATTATACACATGTATCAAAACATTACACAGATTGGATATTGTGGCATGAGGCTCTAATCCTAGCTATTCAGGAAGCTGAAAGCAGGATTGAAAGTTGGAGGCCAGTCTTGGCAATTAAGTGACATCCCAAAATAAAAATTTTTTTAAAAGGGCTAGGGAAGTAGCTCAGTGGTAGAGTGCTTGCCGAGTATGTGCGAGACCCTGCGTTTGTTTGCCAGTACCACCAAAAACAAAAACAAAAAAAACATGGTAACCACCTATGTACAATTTTTATGTGTCAATGAAAAATAAATTCCATGTTTGCAAAAATTAAGCATAAAATAAGACATTCAAGAAAGCAGTCATATTTTTCTAAATACATGCAATATTCAAATTTACTAAAATGATACATTCATTATGATTCATTTTAATAGTTTCATGGTCTAAGATACTGAGCTATATCCCCAGCCCTTTTTATTTTTTATTTTGAGACAGTCTCATTAAATTGCTCAGTCTGGCCCCCATCTAGGTTTTCCTCCTGCCTCAGCCTCCCAAAGTAGCTGGGATTACAGGTGTGCACGCAGCCATTCTTAAAGAGTTCAGTATATATCTTCCAATTCTGTTTCTGTGTATACAGATATATATGTAGTCATTTCTTTTTTAGAAAACAAAAATAGGATCACATATTCTGTTCTATACCTTTTTATTTTGAACATCTTTCCACATACATTCAGGTCTTGCCATTTATAAAAACTACCATCTGGTGCAACTGTATATCCCAACTACTCAGGAGGCTGAGGCAGGAGGCTTGCCATTTGGAGGCCAGCCTATCTCAAAATAAAATATACAGAGCTAAAGATGTAGCTCAGTGGTAAAGCATCACTGAGTTCAATTCCCAATACCACAAAAAAATTTTTTAATTAAGTAAAATATAAAAATTTAAAAACCTAACATATTAATAGGTTTATCATATTTTAAGAGTTCTATAAAATTCCATTACATAGAATACCACTGTTTATTAATCTATTTTCTTATAACTAGACATTTACATTGTTTTAGTCTTCACTACAGCAAAGTACACTATAGGAAGCATCCTTTGTGTATATAAAAGTATTTGCACAGGCTGAATAAATGGCTAAAAGTGAAACAGCTGGGGTCAAAGTATTTTTAAGAATTTTAGAACATACTATCAAACTATCCACTAACATTGTCACATTTTATACTTCTAACAGTGTCTGTTTCCCCATACCTTTACAACTTGAAATACCATTTTATTCTTCACTGCTTCTGGCCTATTCTGTTCCAACTTCCTATTCTTTTCCAGTGCCAATGCTACAATGTTAATTACTGTTACTTTTGTAGTCATTTTAATCATTGGTATATGAAATCACCAAAACCCTTCATTTTTTGGTTTTAAAACATTCTTTGGAGTCAGGTAAGGTGGTGTACACCTGTAATCCCAGGATCTCGGGAGGGTGAGGCAAGTTCAAAGCTAGCCTCATCAATTTAGCACAGCCCTGAGCAATTTAGAAAGACCCTGTCTCAAATTTTAAAAATAAAAAATAAAAGGGTTGGGAATATGGCTCAGTGGTTAAGCTCCTCTGGATTCAATCCCTGGGACAAAAAAAAATATATATATATATATGTATATATTATATATATATATATTTTAGTTATTCTCATGTAAGTATTCTTCCAGATATATTTTCTAAGTTGTTAGTCAAGTTTTTCTCTCCCAAGTCAAAGAAAGGTAAGAAGGGAAGAAAGACTGTGATTGACAAAAAGAATTGCTAGTATTCATTTTCTAATATGCAGTGCCACATCAAGGAGTGGAATAAATAAAAATGGTTACTCAGTATAATGCATTTTTTCAATAAAAGTAAAATATTAATCAAAATGTTTAATACTGCCAGGCATGGTGGTGCACACCTGTAATCCCAGTGACTCAAGAGGACAAGGCTCGGACTGCAAGTTTTGAGGCCAGCCTGGGCAACTCAGTAAGACCCTAACAAAAAAAAAAAAAGCATGTATCTTAGTGGTGGAGCACCCCTCCGTTAAAGCCCACAAACACCACACAAAAAAAAAAAAAGGTTTTATATTAATGAAGTATGAATTAATGATTACAAAAAAATTGAAACAGTATACATAAAAAGGGGTCAGGAAATCTGTTAAATAAACGCTCAATATCTCCCAAACAAGTTACACTCTCTTAGGCATTAATAATACAAATTCCTCCACCTGGGACATCCTACATCCAAGTAAAAACTTACAATTTGTTCTCAAGACTCAGGTTAAGGATCACCTGTTCCAAGAAGCCCTTTCCAGATCCCCACCTCAGTCTGGGATAGATGTTTATCAACCCTACTCCCACAGAACACTAGTAACATAGTACTTCTAATATTGCCACCCAATAACTCCTAATTTTTTTTGCCTTTCTCCCCCAATTAGCACTATTTTTCCACTATTTGAAAAGATGGTCTTTCTCCCATCTGTTAGCACACACAGCACAGTGCCTAAGATATATATACTTTAAAAAAAAAAAAGGATATAGAATGAATTAATAGTCAGAGATTGAATTCCAGATCCGAACTGGCTTTAAGTTCACAGGCAAATTACTATCTCTGAATCTCAGACTTTCTTAAAACTATCTCGTCATCCTATTTACTTCACAGAACTTATTTAAGAATCAAATAAAAATTTGAGGGCTGGGGTTGTGGCTCAGTGGTAGAGCATTTGCGTAGCATGTGTGAGGCACTGGATTCAATCCTCAGAATCACTTTCAAAAAATAAATAAAATAAAGGTATTTTTAAAAAAGAATTTGAATATATCCCTACATATGTACAGATACTTTCAAAGATATGAACCAATTTTATTGTAATTCTAGTACAATAAAAACTAGGAATGGCTGGGATACACAGCTCATGAGGCCATGGGTTGATTCTCAGCACCACAAATGGAAAAAAAGTAGAAAGATCAATCATGAATCCCCTCTCATCCAGACTTACTAAATTCATTTAAAACAAAATTATAAAATATATCAATTAACATGTATGTTCTAAAACTCATATTATCACTTATCATATTACATAACCACTAAGGACAACTATAAACAACCTAAGGAGATGGGAACAAAACCAAGGATATTCAAGAAAAAAGGGGAATAAAGCACTCTTTAGATTCATGGTTTAAATGAATGTGGTATTAACACCATAAGAACACTAAACTTTTTTTTTTATGATCCTTTTTTTATTTATTTACTTATTGATTCATTGAACACAAATGGAGTACAGCTATTGTTTCTCTGGTTGTACACAAAGTAGAGTCACACCATCTGTGTGTTCACACATGTACACAGGGCATTGATGTCTGTCACACATTCTGTTATTATTTTTACCTCCCACCCCACCCCCACCCCTCCCTTTCCTCTATGCTATCTATCCTTCCTCCATTCTTGCCACCCTTCCCCACCTAGAACACTAAACTTTTTGATTGTGGTTTTCTCTGAAATCAAAGTGCATCCTATATTTTATACCTACTCATCAAACAAGAATAAGAAAATTGAAACAAATTTATGGATTACAGAATCTCATTTTCATAAAAATACATTTTTAAGATTTATATATATATGCTTTATACATTTAGAGATTTCTCATGTAGACACCAAGAAAATCATCCCTGGAGAGTGGGAATGGGAGCTTGGGGAACTTTCACTTCTCCCCATGTACCCTTCTGCATAGTTTGAATTTTGTACTGTTCAAAAAGGTATCTCTAAGTTTTTTTTTAAATCAGGAAAGACGTTTATAGTGAATTTTGCTTGAAAGTTAAAAAGAAGAAAAACTACATAATACAGATTGCAAAAGCACAGGAGAAAAGGTCAAATTATATTCAAACGGTTAGTAGGGAGGACACATAAGGAAATGAAGAGGGAGACTCTTTTTATTCTACATATCTGTGAATTGTTAATATGCTTTAAAATAATGAATTTGGGCATTACTGCTATAACTTGTAAATACATAACATGCAACTATGTCACCAAATTTTCAGGTTTACATTTTAGGTAGCCTGCTAAATTCATAGTCAGGAAGATTCTCACCACATAGAGTATAGGAGTGTGGTCAGCTTTACTTACTCTAATAATTACCTAATATGATCTAAAAAGTGTAGGATTAGGTTTTTTAAGCAAAAGCCAACAAACAATTTTTTTTTAAAAGACCCTATTTAAACAATGCTACTTGTGCACAATGTTTTCAAAAGAATTTCACTTGCATACTGTGACTAATTTACAACAGTTCTTCTTCATTCTAGTTTGTTCACCTTTAAATTTATTTTCCAGCAAGCAATCTCACTGCATTGAATCCAAAGATGATGCAGTATTTACAAATATCTACAAAAAATATTTCCTGTTACTACCTCTGGGGAGAAAAATCCTGCTTTATGCTGAGACCTATAGAAATATCTTTTTTACCTGATAGGTCCAACATGGTAAGTACTTTGTACTTGGCACTTTATCCAATAACCTAAGTAGAACTGAATATAAATGTATTACATTTAGAAATCTCTCATCAAGCAATAAAATGTAATGTTAATGTTATTATGTTGGCTTTGAGAAAACAGTTGAATAAAAAATTAAAGGATTAAAAAAAAAGAATCCGTACAAATAAGAATAAATGCTCATGAGGATGTGGGGAAAAGGTATACTCTTACACTGTGGGAGTGCAACCACTCTGGAAAGCAGTGTGACAATTTCTCAAAAAACCAGAAATAGAACCACCATACAACTCAACTATCCCACTGCTCGGTATTTATCCAAAAGATCAAAAATCAACATATTATAGCGATACACCAACTTCAATGTTCAATCACAGCACATTTCATAATACCCAAATTATGGAATCAACCCAGATGCCCATCAACAGATGAATGGATTAAGAAAATGTGATACACACACATACCTTCACTCACACACACACACACAACGGAGTTTTACTGAGACATAAAGACGAATATAATAATATCACTGCCAGCAAATGGATGGAAATGGAGAAAATCATGCTAAGAGAAATAAGCCAGACTTGGAAAATCAAGCATCTAAGTTTTTCTCTCATATGTGGAAGCTAGAGCAAAATAAGGAAAAGAAGGCAATTGGGATTGACTATCACAGAGATACAGGGAAGATCAGGAGAGTAGGACAATGAGTGAGGGAGGAAGGAAGGAAAAGGGGAAGAAAAATGGAATTAATTTAACAAAGTCATGTTATATTAATATATAAAGATACCAAAGGGATTTCACCTTTATGTATATGTAGAACAAAGGAAGTTTAGAGGAATAGAGAAGGGAAGAAAAGGTGGGGGAGGGATGGAGACTAAAATCAAATTTCTTCCACATATTATTTTGTCAAAAATGAACCCAAATATTTGTATAATTACAATACTCTAATAAAATAATTAATTTATTTTTAAAAAAGAGTTCTGGGGCCAGGGATATAATTCAGTCAGTACAACACTTGCCTAGCATGTACAAGGCCTAGGGTTTGATCCCTGACACTGGAGAGGGAAGGGGGGAGGGGTGTGTGTGTGTGTGGAGGGGGATGGGTCCTGAAATGGGAGTCTAGTGATCAGGGCTCTAAATCAGTCCATCATTAATCTGCTCTGTGACATACCTTGGACAAATCACTTCCACCTCTTTGAACCTTAGTTCCCCCCATCTGTAGAATGGAAGGGAGAAGGCTTAAAGATTCTTATTTTCCAGAATCCCCAGTACCTGAGAGAAGTTAATACATCTACAGCCCCTAATACTAAAAGTGTTTGTACCAAAAATTTGCTTACAATTTCCTTTTGATATACATCCTGGACTCTCAAAGACTTCTGCACTAAAAGTTCTCTTAAGTTCTCTAGTGTTCTATGCACTATAATTCTCCTAAATTCATAAAAGAACTATATAGATAACCTAATGAAAGAAGTTTGAAAATATAATTACAAAATACATTACTAGGACTGGGGATGGAGCTCAGTTTGTAGAATGCTTGCCTCACAAGCACAAGGCCCTGGATTCAATCTCCAGCATCATCCAAAAAAAAAAAAAAATATATATATATACATATATATATTTATGTGCATATATATTACTAATTACCTTGAATCTGTAATCTTATTAATGGTTAAGCATAGCAATTGTCTAATTAAAAAGTCAACTTAAACCCACAGATGGCTAGATGCTAAAATCACCTTAGTTATATATTTTAATGCTTAATAATTGAAGGATCATTAATAGTTTTAGTTATCCCTAAATGAATTAATTTATTTCTTTTCTGGTTCCCCTATCCCATAGATTAAGAACCATAGGCTGATACCAGACAAACCTGAGTATGAATCCTCAATTCTCCATTTTCCATGTAAATTTGGGTAAATTACTTAGCGCCTACATGTTTGAGTTCCTTAGTCTACAAAATGAAAATGAAAGTAATAATACTTATATCTCAGCTACGGAGAATTAAGTAAGTTAGTATATGTAAAGGGTTTGGAACATAGTATGCACTCAATAAATGATTGCTATTAATAATAAATTTGAACATAACTTTACATCAAGGAAGTAATGAGGTAACTGCTATTCTTTCCAGCAGTTTGTAGAAACTTCCAAAAAGTAATTTCCTATTTTCAATAACATTTTTTTCAATACTCTTCTCTGAAATAATAAAAAGTATGTAAACAGGTATCTACATGACATATATGAGAGGTAGTGGCATATATTGGAAGGAGACCAGCTTTAGAATCAGACAGATTTGGGTTCAAAACCTAATTCAGCCACTTAGTAATCATGTAACCATGATCCCTTAAACTCTCAACATTGTAAAGCTGTAGAAGGATTCATCAAATAGGTGAAGTATATGTAAAACATGAAGTTCAATATCTAGCATTCATTAAACTGTACTATGATTTTCTTACCTACCCTTTATAGCTGATAAAAAGCCAGACTGAAGGTACTGGGAAGTACAAACAGATTATAAAAGGCCAATGATAGGGCCAGCTTCAGAGGTGCACACCCCGAATCCCAACCAGTCAGGAGGCTGAGGCAGGAGTTCAAAGCCAGCCTCAGCCTCAGCAATGGCAAGGCACTAAACATCTAGGTAAGACCCTGTCTCTAAATAAAATACAAAATAGGGCTGAGGATGTGGCTCAGTGATCCAGTGCCCCTGAGTTCAATCCCTGGTACCTCCCACCCCAAAAAAAGGCCCAATGAAGAACACTAATTTTATCAATTTAAGTAATAAAGCACTGTTGTTTCTCGGGGTCATATACTCCTTCCAGACTCCAATGAAAACAGGGTCACTAACTCATAGGAAAATTTCAATGAGACCTGTATATCAGGGACTTTAGGAACCTTGCACTAAGGGGGATACTAGCTAGTTTTTTCTGGACTTACCTTATCAAGAATTTGGAAATGTTATCTAGCCGGCTTTGTAGCAAAACAATATATTATCTTGACTAATAAGGAAGAAAGTAAATTCTGCTTCTATTAGGCTTGTCAATTTCTAAAGAAGCTAAAATATCTGGTGGTATGTATGAAAAGAAAACTTGATAAATGAAACTATAAACTATGCTAGGATTAGTTCCAACATTCTTAAGTATGATGTTAGATCACATAACCTTATCATGGAACCAAATGGAAAAGGAAAAAAGACAATTAAATCTGGCCGCCTTCAGTTTGAACGTTTGAACCAATTCAAGTAATCAAATGAGCATCTACTTTTCAAAAAACTACAAACACAGAAGTGTCTTAATTTACAAAAACAAAGCTAGGCCAGCAAATATAAAGTTTACTGAATAACAATGTAGTTTATCCTTACTTCTGCTCCCTCAAAGGAATACTTTTTTTAATACTTTGACTTGGTCTTCTCAAACTCCGTGAGTAAATAACCTCATCAAACTATTTATTGTGGCATCAGAATGAAGTTAAAGAGCACCAAAAACTCAATTCTCCGAATGAGCGACCCAGAAGGAGCTCGGTACTGGACCAAGTTTTGCCCCAATGACCTTGGTCCCAAAGCTTTCTGTCCCTCCCTCCAGTCGATCTTTTCCACGTGCTGCCGGGCGCGGTTACCCCAGAGGTAGCTGCATGTCAGGAAAAGCGCTAGAAGACCCGAATGCACGAAGCGACCAAGGACTGCTAGCAGCACCTGGACTGTACCACCCCTGCCCTCCTGGCACCGACTCGTTCCGCGGCGCGCACACTGCCCCACAAATTTCTCCGACCTCCCTCCCGGCGCCTTGCTCTGAGACCCAGTCCGCCCGCACGGTGTGAAGTGAAGCCCGATGCACGGGAAGCCTTCTACTCTACACCACTGCATTCCAACACCCTGCTAGGGCGCAGGGCAGCCAGGAAATGGAGACAGCCCCAGAAAACCGGGACCAAGGCAGGAGGAAAGTAGGATGGAGACTCCTGCGCCACGCCGCCGCCACCTCCTCCACTTCCAGAGCTGCCCGGAGGCCCTTCCCGGTCGCTATCCCAGCGGGCGGCGAGGCCTGATGCTGCAGAGCGGGCCCGAGGCCCGCAAATCCCGGGGTCCCGGGGCGGGGGCAGCGTCCTCACCATCAGAACTTTGGCCGCGTTCTCCAGCTGAGCGATCACTTCTGGGGGCCCCAGCGCCGCCGCCATCATGGTCTCTCTTCAATGACGCGCCATGCGCTGCATTCTGGGAGCGGGCGCCACGACCGGCCAATCGCCGCCACGACCCCAGAGCGCCTCACGCGCTTCCGAGGCCGTCGCGGCAGCGGTCGACGCCGGCGTCGCGGCCTCGGCGGGCTGGCTGTACCGCCGGCTTCTGGGCGGCCGGGAAGGGACGAGCGAGCCAGCCGCCGCGGCAGGGTGAAGGCGGCTGCAGCCAGCGCCGGGCGAGGCCGGGCTCTCGGCCCAGACCGCGACGGCAGCACGTCCCGCTCCGCTGCGTTCCGCGCATGCGTGCTCGCCGCGCGCGAGTCTCGGGCACCTGCTCGCGGCCCCCGCCCCCACGCGCGGATGCGCGCCGCTCGCCTTGCCGCCGCACGCTCGTGCCTGTCCTCTGCTCTCCAGGCTTCGGCGGCAGCGGGATGTGGCCTCGGAAATTGCCCTGCCCCTTCCCGACTCTGGCGCTCAGCTCCTCTCAGGGCATCGTTTCCTTGCCCCCCGCTTGTTTGTTCTCTTTTGCCAGAGGGGGAAGCGTTCCAGGGTGGAACTCTGCGTTTTCCTGATGGCGTTCCTTCGTCTGGAGAGTTGTCTGAACTTACCTGGACCGCGAGTCGCTGCGAGACCTGCTACCTTAGCTCCCAACCATGTTCCCTTTCCAAGAGCTGGCGCCTATGGAAGGAAAAGCTGGGGCGGGTCGCCCGACCTTGACCGCTTGGCTCCTTGAATTCAATAAGACCGCGACCACCGGTTTTGTCATGTTTAAGGAAGTTATAATCGTAATACTAAATGTGCAACCTGTGATGAAGGGTGCGTCAGAGTTTCTGTATCCCTCCAGGGCCTCAGTCTTTTTTGTTTTTGTTTTTGTTTTTTTACAACATTCCAGGCAAGTGGTCCTGATATCAGCTATTTCAGTGTTCAACCGACTTGTGTGGCTTGCTTTGAGTTTGCATCTCCTCTTCTGTAATTTCTACCTTTTGGTGCCTGTTCTGCCTTCTGGAACTGCAACAGAATTGCATTATTAACCCCATTATTTCATGTATTTGACATCTTTACAACTTGAAATTGAAAAATTAGATTTATGTTGCTCCAGGAAGGAAATGTCTTTTATTTCATTACCAAAGAGTAAAGCGATCCAAAATACAGTTAATAGTCCTTTTTTCTTTAAGAAGTGTATGAATCTAAGTGGTTATCATAGAGCCTGACAAATAGACACTCAGCAAATATTCTACCAAGTTTAGAAATCTTAAAAAAGATTGCATGATGACTCTAGTTTCAACCAGACGTAATTAACCTAAGATCAATTATATATCTGCAGAAATATAATAAATGAAGAGTTTGTGACATTAAATGTTTGAGGCTTAATAAACACTTCAGATTGGCCTTACATTACAAAGCATTTGTTTTGTGCAATTAGGTAAGAATTTCACAGCTAAACATGCTTTAAGAAATAAGAAGGTGAATGTACCACAATGAATCCGGCTCTTATATATATATATATAATCATGCTTTTGTATATGCATATATAATCATAATGCACTAATTAAAATAGTAGTAGTAATAATAGAAGGGAGCAAGTGAATCAGGGAAGGGAAAAAGGAAGGTACAGGGGAATAAAACTGATCAAATTATGTGCATGTATGAATATGACATAAAGAATCCCACTATTATGTATAATTATAATGCAGCAATAAAAAAATTTTAAATATTTTGAAGAGAAAAAGGAAGGAAAATATTAAATATGAGGATGAATATGCTTCCTTTTACATTAACGTTTTTAATTTGGGGCTTTTTTTTTTTTTTTTAAAGTGGTACTGAGGATCAGACTCAGGGCCTTGCACGTGCAAGGCAAGTCCTCTACCATTGAGCTACGTGGACAGCATGAATTTGAGGCTTTGTAAAGTAAGTTACAGACATCTCACATAACTGGGAGCCAAGAACTTCAGGGCAAAATTGAAGTTATAGAACCTCAATGTTGGAAGCACTTTAGAATTTACCTATTTGTTAATAGGTCAGACCTATTTGTCTTCCAATGCTTAACACTTGTTATTCTTTGACTCATTATTCAGTAACACCCTGGCAGTCATCAAAGTAGTATTCCAGCCTATCCACATGCTCTTCACATCCTAAAATAGAAGAGGAGGAGAGATTTCAGATAATTTGTCACTAGGCATGAGAGAAATGTTTATAGTGTAGAAAAGGGTAGATGCCTGGTTAAAATCAAGAACTTTTCACTAATACACCACCTCTACTTTCAGAGTATTCTTTCTATACCTGTGATGCCTTGGTCTCCAAAATCATTCCTGCTTATCAATAGTGATTAGTTTAATATATTATATACTTTTACATTGGAGTATAGGGTTTTTTTTGTGTGTGTTTTAAATGGAAACCAATGGGATTTGCTTTATAGGCAAATGTACTTTGTGTCTCTCCTAAATACTTTCTGGAAATTTTTTTTTTTTTTTTGAACCAGGGATTGAACTCAGGGACACTCAGCCACTGAGCCACACCCCAGTCCTATTTTGTATTTTATTTAGAGACAGGGTCTCACTGAGTTGCTTAGGCCTCGCTAAGTTGCTGAGGCTGGCTTTGAACTCGCGATCCTCCTGCCTCAGCCTCCCAAGTCACTTGGATTACAGGCGTGCGCCACCACGCCCAGCTTCTGGAAATATTTGTTAAACCAAACTATAGCAACTCACTCTCCCCACTACTGACATTCTGGTGCTAAGGGACAACCAACTAATGTACATAATAGATAATGATAACTTAGAAGAGAATGTAGAGAGTATAGAATCTTAACATTTGAAAACTGAAAATACTTTAAGGATTTCCTGGTTTTCAAATTTAGAAAATAAGACCAAAAAAGTTAAGTGATATAGGATCAAGACAGTAACCTGTCTAGGAGTCAAAAATATTTTGTGATGAAGTGCACAATGACTGAAATTCAAATCAGATATATTGTATTTCTGTTTCTTATAAACCTAGTTTATTGAGTATGTAATTTAACATCTCAGGACCTCAGTTTGATCATCTATAAAATGGAGATCATTACAAGTATGTGAAATTCAAATAGATAATACATCTGAAATAACTTCATAAAGCTGTGAAGTCTAATACGAATGCAGGGTTTTGCTGTTATTACAGCATGGCAATCACTTGAGTATTTCCTACAGTGATTAATGCTAAAAGTTATTGAACTTGGGGTCATCTTTGCTTCCAAAGAATCTGAGATATAGTTGAAAAGATGCAACTAACATTTAAAATAATAACTGCCTCTAAATAAAATATAAAATAGGGCTGGGGATCTGGCTCAGTGGCCAAGTGCACCTGAGTTCAATCCCCGGTTCCAAAAAAAAATAATAATAACTGTTGGGTGCGGTGGCACACGCCTGTAATCCCAGCACTTGGGAGGCTGAGGCAGGAGGATCATGAGTTCAAAGCCAGCCTCAGCAACTTAGTGAGGCCCTAAGCAACTCA
>JAJEJO010000676.1:144696-192521 GCA_020662805.1 Glaucomys volans | reverse complement strand
AAAAAAAAAAAAAAAATGCACCTGAATGGTAGGATTATTTTTTGTTATTCATAACAAGTCCCTTTTAATCACACCTGAGTCTGAGCTAATGAGGTGTCTTAGGATGGAATGGTCACCAGAAAGACAAAGTGATTAGAAGGTTTAAACTTTGTCTCACCCATTGATCTCTGAGGAGGAAAGGCGGGAGCGGGACGGGGGTTTGACATGCCAGAGATTTGAGTTATTCAACAAGGAGATTGAGGTTGGTGAATCCATCCCCCCACTGCAAAGAATATTTCCTCAGTAAAATATAGAATCTGAGTACATTAAAAGAATTATACCATGACCAAGTAGAATTTGTTCCTGGAATTCACGGACAGCTCAGCATTGCTAGGGTTTGAATATGGGTACTGTCTGCAAAGGTTTGTATGTTAAAGGCTCGAGTGCTGAATGGTGTTATTGGGAGATGCTGTGGACCTTTAGGAAGTGAACCCCTGTGGGAAGTCCTTAGGTCATCAGGGGTGTGCCCTTGAAAGGGATTGTGGCACCTTGCCAATAATGGCTTTTTGTTTATTTGGTTTTTGTTTTTGTTTTTGTTTTGTTACTGGAGATTGAACCCAGGAGCTAGAACCACTGAGCCACATCCTCAGCCCTTTTTATTTTTTTTATTTTGAGACAGGGTCTCACTGAATTGCTGAGGCTGGCCTCACACTTGCAATCCTCCTGCTTCAGCCTCCTGAGTCACTGGGATTACAGCCTGAGCCACCGCTCCCAGCTAATTTTTAATGTTAGAATTAGTTATGAGATAGTAACAAAAACGGCAGATGATATTGGCACCAAAACAGACATGTAGACCAATAGTATAGAATAGAAGACACAGAGACAAAGCCACATAACTAGTTACCTCATATAGACAAAAGCACCAAAAACATTCACTGGAGGAAAGATAGCCAATTAAACAAATAGTAGTGGGAAAATTGGAAATCTACATGTAGCAAAATGAAATTAAACCCCTATCTCTCACCCTGCGTGAAACTCAAAGTGGATCAAAGACTTAGGCACTAGAACAGAGACCCTGCATCTAATAGAAAAAAATGTAGGCCCAAATCCTCACCATGTCGACCTAGGACCTGACTTCCTTAACAAGACTCCTAAAGCCCAAGAAGTAAAAATCAAGAATCAATAAGTGGGATGGATTCAAACTAAAAAAGCTTTTCCTCAGCAAAGGAAACAATAATGTGAAGAGAACCTACAGAATGGGAGAAAATCTCTACCACATGCACCTCAGAGCAATAATTTCCAGGATATATAAAGAACTCAAAAAACTTAACACCAGTCAATAAATAGGCTAAGGAACTGAACAGACACTTTACAGAAGAAGAAATACAATCGATCAACAAATATATGAAAAAATATTCAACCTCTCTAGCAATTAGCAAAATGCAAATCAAAACTAAGATTTCATCTCCAGTCAGAATGGCAATTATTAAGAATACAAGCAGTGGTAAGTGTTGACAGAATGTGGGGAAAAGGTACACTTATACATTGCGGGTGGGGTTGCAAACTGGTGCAACCACTCTGGAAAGCAGTATCGAGATTCCTCAAAAACTTGGAATAGAACCACCATTTGACCCAGCTACCCCGCTCCTTGGCCTATACCCAAAGGACTTAAAATCAGCATACTACAGTGATGCAGCCACATCAATGCTTATAGCAGCTTATCCCATGATAGCTAAACTATGGAACCAACCTAGATGCCCCTCAACAGGTGAAAGAAAATATGAAAAAAATTAGGCACTAGAACTGTTTTTCTTTCAACAGGTGAAAGAAAATATGGTATATATTCACAATGGAATATTACTCAGCCTTAAAGAAGAATGAAATTATGGTATTTTGTGGTAAATGGATGGAGCTGGAGAATATCATGCTAAGAAAAATAAGCCAATTCCATAAAAACCAAAGGCCAAATTTCTCTTATATGCGGATGCTAATTCACAATAAGGCAGGGAGAACTAGGGAAAAATAGAGTTGCTTTAGATTAGGTAGAGGGCAGTGAAGGGAGGGGAGGGGAGAGAGGAGTAGGAAAGACTGTAGAATGAATTAGACATTATTGCCCTGTGTACATATATATTTACACACCTAGTGTGATTCTACATCATGTACAACCAGAAGAATGAGAAATTATATTCCATTTATGTGTGATGTATCAGAGTACATTCTATTGTCATGTATAACTAATTAGAACAAATTTTTTTAAAAAGGAATTAGTTATGAGAGCTGGGCATGGTGGCGGATTCTTGTAATCCCAGCGGCTTGGGAATCTGAGGCAGGAGGATTGCAAATTCAAAGCCAGCTTCAGCAATTTAGTGAGGCCCAGCAACTTAGTGAGACACCGTCTCAAAATAAAACATATAAAGGGCTGGGGGTGTTGCTCAGTGGTTAAGGGCCCCTGGTTCAATCCCTACTACAAAAATAAAAAAATTTTAGTTACGATGTGTACAACTAATAATTAAAATGCCACATTTTCAAATGCTTGAAATAAGGCCTTACAGTCTAATCTGCTCTCTTGATAAATAAAGGGGGACCCGAAACTGAATACTTAGAATGGTCCTAAGTGCAAGAGAAGACACTCTGGACTACCTGCCAGCCACTGTCATCAAACACACAATATGATTGTGAGTTCCACCATGACACATGCCATTCAGCTTGTGTCAGTCAACCTACTGTGTCAGCAGCTACAATCTACACATTCTAAACCTTGTCTTGCTAACACAACGTTACAAGTCACAAGGGGAATGGAACCAAGAACCCTGATGAGGAATAATGATTAATTACATGAGTGATGCAAAAGCAATGGGGCTAGGATTATAGCTCAGTGGTAGAGCACTTGCCTAGCATGTATGAGGCACTGAGCCCACTCCTCAGAACCACATAACAATAAATAAATAAAATAAAGGTATTATGTCCATTTTAAGGTATTATGTGTCACTGTAATATGCTGATTCTAAGTCCAGCATACTACAGTACACAGCCACATCAATGTTCATAGCTGCTCAATTCACAATAGCTAGACTGTGGAACCAACCTAGATGCCTTTCAATAGATGAATGGATAAAGAAACTGTGGTATATATACACAATGGAATATTACTCAACCATAAAGAAGAATAAAATTATGGCATTTACAGGTAAATGGATGGAGTTGGAGAATATCATGCTAAGTGAAATAAGCCAAGCCCCAAAACCAAAGGCTGAATGTTTTCTCTGATAAGTGGATGATGACACATAAGGAGGAAGGGGTGGCAGGGGGTGGGCAAGAGAAGAATGGAGGAACTTTGGATGGTGGAGAGGAAACTGGGGTGGGAGGGGGTGGGGGAAGGAAAGTGGACTGAGACAGACATCATTACCCTACATGTCCATGTATGATCACATGAATGGTGTGAATCTACGTTGTGTACAGCCATAGAAATGAAGAGTTGTACCCCATTTGAATCAAAATGCAGTCTGTAAAAATAAAAAACAGTGAGAGGCTATTCAGTCCTACTTGAGAGAATCAAAGAAGAGCAAGATCTTTTTTTTTTAAGCAGGCATCTCTAAAGCCTAAATTAAATAAGAACACTATTTGTTAGAATCATTCCCTTCAATATAGAAGATACTGGACCTAGAAAAAGTTAAAAGATCTTATTACCCAACGTTCTAAAGCTTTGAAGACAGCAGTACAGAATTGGAGGTATGATGACATCAAATTCACAGGAATCTAGAATAAAAACATGACAGAAACATCCCCAGAAATAAAACATGACAAACCAAAAGGGAAAATCTCTCTCTTTCAGAGAAGGTTTATTTGTGCACATGCATATGTGTGAATTGCTAATATTTGGAATTCTTAATATTAAATACTTTATTGATACATAGCACAGGGTTTTTTGTTGTTGTTTCAGTTGCGGGTGTTGTTTTTTTTTGCTACTGGGAATTGAACCCAGGAATGCTTAACCACTGAGCGACATCCCCAGTCCTTTTTCAAATTTTTTATTTTGAGACAGGGTCTTGCTAAGTTTCTTATGGCCTCCGTAAGCTGCTGAAGCTGGCTTTGAACTTATGATACTCCTGTCTCAGCCTCCCAAACTGCTGGGATTACAGGCATGGACCACCATGCTCCCCCACAACAATTCTTTGTGTGTGTGTGTGTGTGTGTGTGTGTGTGTGTGAAAGTAATTAGAAGAAAAAAAAAAGATGTAGAGTGACTTTTTCATTTCTGCTCACACATTACCAGTTTAAAATCTGAAGAGCTTACTTTTAAAACACAAAACCAGGATTTTGTGTCTCCTCCTCCTCCTCCTCCTCCTCCTCCTTTTGGCATTTACATGAAATATGAACTTAGCATATCTCCTGTTACGTAAAACACTTGTACCCCATTACCATGTACAATATTCTACTTTCCTTATGAAGCGTATTATAAGACGTTCAACCAATTAAAAAGTCTTGAGCTTGTAATAAAGACCTTGTATTTTTCCCGGAGAAGTCTCTGAGACTAACCATACTGACTGAACAACCTGGCGTGAGTTAGACACAGATTCTCAATGGCTTTAAAGGATCCTATTTGATGTAGGGACCTCTCCCACAACTGCATTGTGCTATGGTGGGAAACAAGTTTAAGAAGTTATCATTTAAGGTGGGGTTTGCTATGCCATTCAAGTGCATAAGGCTCTTTCATGGAAAAGTCATCCAGAGTTGGGGGCTTACTGTCCTGGAAAACTGGATGACTTGTAAACCTCATGGTGCTGCCAAAAGTGAAGGACCCTCTGTAGAAAGACTGAAAAGGTATCGTTGAGCAGGGAAGTTGGTGTTTCGCAGCAGGACACTGGAATCCAGAGCCTGGACAGTTGGCAGCTATGGAGGGCGAGGAAGGCTCACTGCAGAGATGACAGCAAAACAGGGACAGCTTGGGCTGGCAGTTCCTTCTTAGGCCTGCTGAGACTTTTCAAGAGACATCAGAGAGGTCCAACCCCAAGGCATCCTCTGATGGCTGAGAAGAGCCAAGATCAAAGCAGCTTGCCAGTGGAAAGAACGATGGTGCCGTTGTTTATAGTGGGAGAAACCCTGTGCCTCTGGTGGTGTGGGCAGGTGCCTGGACCTTACAGGAGCTAGCACAAGGAGCAAGACTGCTTGGGGTAGGACTAGGTTGTTTGAGAGTAGCAACTTGGATTTTTCCCTGCCTCTTCCAAAGGGGACCATGCACTGTGACCAGATGAACTGACGGGGATGACTGGGCTGCTGGTGATGAAGGCCCCTTGCTGTTAGATGTCTGTAGGAATTGTCACTCTTCCCTGCCCCAGGAGAATCCAAAAGCTTGTCAACAGGGCTCTGCCTTAGTGCACCTGGTTTTTATTCTGATAATTTGTTAGAAATACCTGGGTGCCACGATCAATAAGGCATGTACTCGGAAGGAGCTCTGCAACACAAACTTCACCTCTGCAGAGGGTGTGCTAGTGGACAATGACTAGCAAGCAAGCACTCTTGGGTGGTCAGTCCGCCTGTTTTTATCCCTAAGGCAGCACTGCCTCTTGCTGTGATAGGAGGAGCTCGGGATTACGATCTACACAATGACCTAATTTTAAAAATTGGGGTGGGTAAAGGGAAGAGCTACAGCTCTGATTGGTTACTGGTTGGGGAGTTCAGACTGTAGGTTTAACTTTGACAGAAAAGGGAACATTTAATCTTACATAATTGAAAGGATGATAATTGGGGGACCCAGTGCAGTGGCACTAGCCTGTAATCCCAGTGGTTTAGGAGGCTGAGGCAGGAGGATCGTGAGTTCAAAGCCAGCCTCAGCAACTTGGTGAGACCCTAAACAACTCAGCGAGACCCTGTCTCTAAATAAAATATTTAAAAGGACTGAGGATGTGGCTCAGTGGTTAAGTGCACCTGGGTTCAATCCCCAGTACCCAACCCTCCAAAACTGGAATTTAATTTATGAATTTTTTTTGGTACCAAGAATAGGCCTCAGCCCGTGAGATATTTGAAGTAGCTTCTGTTCATACTCTTTGTGTTTGTGAATGTGTGAGTTTTTTGTTTGTTTGTGGGGTTTTGTTTGTTTTATTGGGTTTTGCTGTGCAGAGTCATCCATCCTGTCCTCTGAGTCCAGGGGACGCCAGCAGTGTTTCTTCTCTGAGCAGCAACTTGACATTCTTTTGTACCTAGAGCTGCCATCTCAACATGTGTCATCACACTGTGGCCCTAAGAGAGCTGGGGTATGTAAGCGTTGCCACTTGAGCCATTTTAAAAGGACCAGAGTAGTTGGGGAAGTTTGATTTACATAGTTTATCAAACTTCCCCAACTACTCTGGTCCTTTTAAAGTCTCTGAGTCAGCTATGCACTGAGGCAGACCTACCACACAGATAAGGTCTGTTTTTGTAACAATGGTTTGGTTTTCGACAACTGTTAGCAATTTTCTGATACTTCCCTTTTTTCTCTCATTTTGTTTCTGTCCCTGCCCCCCACTCTTTATCCTCTGTGTTCTTCCTGGGAGAGTGGGTTACACACACAGGGTCTTCTGGATGTGCTCTCTAAGCACAGGACACAGCCTCCTTCATCAGCATGAATCCGATGCCCCAGGACTGGCCAATCTGGTTTCAAAAAGCTGCCTCCTTGCCATTCATAAAAGACACCCAAAACAAGAGTTGGGAAAATTCCTTACCTAACCTAATGGCTTCCAGGAGGGACCTATATGTAGGCTGAGAAAGACTTGGTTTTCAGGGGCCTTGGATCAGTATTTTTTAAGATATAGGGAGTAGTCAGACCCATAGGCACACGCCTGTGATCCCAGTGACTCAGTAGATTGAAGCAGTAGGATCTTAAATTGGTGGCCGGCCTGGTCAACTTGGTAAGATTCTCTCTCAAATTAAAAACTAAAAGGGCTGGTGATGTAGCTCAGTAGTAGTGTGCCCCTGGGTTCAATCCCTAGTACCAAAAATAAATAGTTCCAAAACAAAAATTTTGAAAACCCCTTCATTTGAGGGTTTGTCCATCTGTTTGAAAAAGCATCCTGACACATTTGGTGTAGCCGGAAGGAGTGAAGCAATTTGCCAATAGCCCATGGGGTTTTGTTGTTGTTATTGTTTTTCAAAAACAAGTCAAGGTCTGGCTTGGCCAGGTTGATCCCACGTCCCCAGAAACCAGCCACACGTGCTGCATTCTGGCTTCTACCCCATGAGGTGACTGTCCTTCCCCTCATGCATGACCCTATCCCTGCCTCCTGTGAGGATTTGCATTCTGTTTTCCACCACAAAAGCTCAAGCTCCCTCTTATCAAAGACTTTCCCAATGAGTTATTTTGATTCTGTCCCTACATATTTATTTAAAAGGAATAGTCATATTTGAAGCAAAACCACAGTCTTTCTGTAGTCTTAAAATAATTCTTTCTTCAGGGGTGGGGTTGTGGCTATGTGCTTTGCTTAGCATGTGTGAGACCCTGGGTTTGATTCTCAGCACCACATATAAGATAAATGTCCATCGACAACTAAAAAAGTATTTAAAAAATTTCTTCAAAGTTCTAAATTCTAAATCTGGAAGCAAAGTCCTGCAAATTTCAAGTTTAATTCAAGTAAATAATTTTGACCTATAGAATGCAACTGATTAAATAATCCTATCTGCTTTATGTCATTGTTCTACAAACACTTGTGATCAATTTATGTAAACATTCCTTGTGGATTTTGCAAACATTCAACCTTCAATTTCAAGCATTCAATATGTGCAAAATGATGCTCAATACATATATCAGATATCTTGCTGTTCAATATCTTTTTGTTAATTTAATGTAGGTTCCCATAATGGTTCAAGCACAAGAGCAAGCCAGGCCATTCAAGGATCTTTAGCTGTTTTGTTATGTTTTGGGCAGGGAAGAGGAACAGCTAGCTCTTCATGCAAATTTGACAGAACACAATAGAAATTTGCAAAGTATGTCTTGTTTCTAAGTGGTCATGTAGGTTCAACAGCACCTTCCTAGAAAACACAGATGAAAAGAAATAACTAAAAAAATGTTGTAGTCTGCAGGTAACTTGACAAAGAATGCCTACCTTTGTTTTGGTGGAAATGACATGCCAAGAAATTTTGTAGACCCTTGAAATGAGCACAGATCTCACTTGCAAAAGCACATTACCAGCTCCCTCTGCTGTTTGCCAGTTCTGTTTGAACTTTGAGAAACCACAATAGTACTTTCTGGGCTAAAACATTGTGTACAATTCAGGATATAGTATCTTCTAGATTAGGCATAGGTTAGCAGATTGATGTCAGCATGTTCTTTTTATGTATGTTTATATGTATTATGTATTCTTTGGTGGTAATAGGGATTGAAATCAGGGACTCCACCAGAGAGACCATTGCTGAGGCTATCCTTGAGCTTGCCATCCTCCCACCTCAGCCTCCCAGTAACAGGGATTACAGGCAGGTGACACTACACCCAGCTAATGTCAGCATGTTCTATGTGTGTATTCCACACTGAAGGAAATCAAAACCACCAAATGCATTTGCATAATGTAGTTCCACTTTTAGTATCTTTGTGTTGCAGCTATGATCATGTAACCTGTTATAGACAATAAAAAATACTTGCAAAGTTTATTTACATTTATTTGGTATAATTTTCAATAGCTCATAAGAGAAACATGCAAAAAAAAAAATCCACTAAAAACTCTCAGATGATCTCTGCAAAAGAAATGCGTTGAAGATCAGTAACCAAACCTCATTAGAGAGTTCTAAAAGACTTTAGTTGTGGATCCCCACTTAGAGAAACAATAACCTGAATGGAAAATTCTGCTCTGATCACACGGCTGTCAAGATGGTGCCACAGAAAGACAAGATGCTTAGGCAAACAAATGACCTTTCTCATCCCATAGAAGATGGGAATTTTTTTTTTTTTTTTTTTTTTTTTGGTACTGGGGATTGAACCCAGGGGCACCTGACCACTGAGCCACATCCCCAGCCCTATTTTGTATTTTTTTTAGAGACAGGGTCTCACTGAGTTGCTTAGGGCCTCACTAAGCTGCTGAGGCTGGCTTTGAACTCGCGATCCTCCTGCCTCAGCCTCCCAAGTGCTGGGATTACAGGCATGCGCCACCGCGCCCGGCATGAAGATGGGATTTTTTGATTCTGGAAATTTTGAACAGTTTCTGAGGGAGAAGGTTAAAGTCAATGGGAAAACTAGAAATCTTGGTAATGTTGTTCACATTGAATGTTTCAAAAATAAAATCACAGTTGTTTCTGAGAAACATTCTCTAAGAGGTATTTGAAATATTTTACAAAGAAATACCTCAAGAAGAGTAATCTTCATAATTGGCTTTGTTTGGTTGCATCTGACATAGTATTAGTCAAGATGAAGATGGATCAGAATCTGAGGTCTGATTGGTCTCCCTTTTTAGGGCTTTGTTTTTTTGTTGTTGTTGTTTTTTGCGGTGCTGGGGATTGAACCCAGGGCCTTGTGCTTGCGAGGCAGGCACTCTACCAACTGAGCTACAACCCCAGGCCCGGGCTTTGCTTTTTAATAAAACAAAAGACGTGTTCATGAAAAAGAAACATCTAAAGATGGACTATCAATAAATTAAAAATTGTTCAAAAAAAAAGAAAGGAAGAAAAGAAAATTCCCCGGCTGCTCAAGGAGACCAACACCATGGAGCTCTCTCTCAGTTTAATTGAAGCTTTGTCTCTAGTTCATCAATTCTTGAAGTTCAAAATTCTGAAACATGTGCCCACATACACACACATACATACAACACATACACAATTTAATTCGGGAGAAAATCTGAAGTCATATTTGAGGTAACACATTTATTTTCTCTCTCTAGTCTGAAATTATTTCTCATTCCATGTACTTTCTTGCATCTGGAATGTGGACTCTATTTCTCCTTAGTGAAAATAAATAATTAAAAATTTACCCATACATCTAGCTATAAAGCACATTATTTAGTTTATAGTTTATAGATGGTTCTCTTGCTAATATTTATATACCCGAGTGTATCATACTACTTTTCTTTTACTAGTTCAGAAAGACCCCAGACCAAATTTGAAAAACTTTAATTTGGAAAAAGGAATCTATTGTATTTTTATAAAGTAATCCTTGGATAAAGGAAAGAGGCAGACAGAGATTATCTATGAAAAAGCATTCTCAATGGGAAAAATCTTTCTTGAAAATCTAGACCACAGTTAATATGAGGTTGTTAGAGCTTATCTGTACTAAACAGTAATATAATAAAGAAAACTATTACTTGAAAAATATACATCCATTTGACAACTTAAAAATAAGATTTTTGCAAGTTCAAAGCCAGCCTCATCAATTTAGCGAGGTCCTAAGCAATTTAGTGAGACCCTGTCTCAAAATAAAAATTTAAAAAGGACTGGGGATGTGGCTCAGTGGTTTAATCCCAGTACCAAAACAAACAAACAAATAAATAAGGTTTTGAGGAAAATTTGTTATTTTTATCTTGAGATCTCAATTCCTCACATAAACAACAGGTGTTGAGTTCATGTGCTCACTTTTTCTCCTGAACTCAGATGGGTTGGGATTAACTGAACCTACTTAATTTGTGTCTTTCAAATTCACCTAAGATCTGGAATAAGATGTCCACGTGAGAAATAAAAAACAATCAGAAGCTGGCGAGGTGGTACAGTCCTGTAATCCCAGCAACTCAGGAGGCTGAGTCAGGAGGATTGCAAGTTCAAAGCCAGCCTCAGCAACTCAGCGAGGCCCTAAGCAACTCAGTGAGACCCTGTCTCTAAATAAAATACAAAACAGGGCTGGGGATGTGGTTCAGTGGTGAAGTGCCCCTGAGTTCAATCCCCAGTACCAAAAAAAAAAAAAAAAAAAAAAATCAGAAAAGATAAATTATAAAAATCATTGAAACTTAAACAAGAAAATGTCACAAAACATTTATTCCTAATACTTTGGCAAAAATCATTTGTTATTAGAAAAACGAATCACACTCAGTGATTTCTGAAACACTTGCAGACTTTGTCAAAGGACTAAACCTTTTGAAGTTTCTTTGATGAGATAGGGCAAATCTTTTCTTTTTGTCTTTCTCAAATAATCATTTTTATCCAGAAGTGATAAGGAAGAAGCTTGATTTTCTGTCTCTGAAAATTACACTTCTAAATTTTTTTAAATGGAAAGTTAGAAATTTCTTACTAAAATTTAGGAAGATACCAGTTAGTTCAAAAGTTAGCCTTTCTGTCCGATTTACTACTTCAATAGATTAACACCAGAGAAATTTTTTAGAGAAAATGCTAAAAAACAGTGACATTTAAAAATCTTGCCTCACAAGCACAAGGCCCTGGGTTCAATCCCCAGCACTGAAAAAAAATAAAAAATAAAAAATAAATATCGTTAAAAAATATTTTTAAAAATCTTTTAAAATTAAAAGATTAAGAAATTTTTAAAAATTCACATTGAAGGAAACTCATGGAAAGAATAAATAAAGGATTAATAAACAAAAAATACTTGATTTCACTAATATTCAAACAACTTTTTTTCCTATAAAATTGAAATGTTTTTAAAGATAATATCCAGTCTCTGCACAAAGGTAACATAGAGCAGCTTTAAAAACTCAGATTCCAAAGCCATCACTATCTGTGAATTTATACTTGAATATACAATATAGAGGTCTTAACATTTTATGACCAGGGCTTTAGTTCTCAGCTGCAATTCTGGAAATAAAAAGGGAGAAACCCTGCATGAAACATTTTGTCATATACATTTATTCAGAATATAGAAATGAAATATCTAAAGAATAAAATAAGGACAGATTCACAGAGGTATCATGAAATTAATACTCTCACAGGAGTATAAATTGGAACAATCTTTCCAGGAAATCAATTTGAAAATAAGTAACAAGATCCTTTAAAATGTTCTTGAGGGCTGGGGATGTAGCTCAGCTGGTAGAGTGCCTGCCTTGCAAGCAGAAAGCCCTGGGTTCAATCCCCAGCACCGCAAAAAAACAAATAAAAATAAAATAAAATGTTCTTGAGTATATAATTTGAGACACAGAAAAAGATTAGTGTAGAGGGACATGTATTATGATGCTATTTATAAGGCACATTTATATTTCCAATTACTTAAGATGTGAAATAATCTACATTTCCAATATTAAGTAAGCAGTGTTATATCATTTATAATGGAATATTGCAGAGCTATTGAAAGCCGTAGTTTTATGAGTTTTAGTGACTGTGAAAATAATTACCATAGGTGCCTCTTCATCATGTTTTCAAAGGATTCTAAGTTTTTTCCAGTGAATTTTTTTTCTTGCTGCTGGAGATCAAATGCAGGGCCTTGCAACATGCTAAACACATGTCCTGCCACTGAGCTGCACCCTAACCCACCCCCTCACTCCCACCCCCTAGTGAAAATTTTAATTGCTAGTTTCAATACTGGGCACAAGACAAGCAGGAAATAAGCGGACCTTCAAAACAGTGGTTGAGAGGCAAGGGCAGGTGAGCCTGATTCTGTCCTCAAGCAGTACTGAGAAGGCTGAAAAGGTGCAAAACCACTCTGGAGGAATATCCACAAACCGTGTTCTGAATGCTTGCTCAGTCTGACACATGGTACTAGTGCAAGAGTTCTCAAAACTTTTGATCTCAGAATCCTTTACATTTTTCAAGGTTATTGAAGACCTCGGAGAGCTTTGAGTGTGTGTATAAAGGGTGGAAAATGGGAATATATAATCACTTCTCTGTGTCTGAGGTTTCCAGGCCCCTGGTTTCAGCCAACCACAGGAGGAAATTAATTGGGAAAAAAATTGTGTCTGTGGGGCTGGGATTGTACTTCAATGGTCGAGCACTTGCCTAGCGTGTGAGGCACTGGGTTCGATTCTCAGCACTGCATATAAATAAATAAAGTAAGATCCATTGACAACTAAAAATTTTTTAAAAAATTGTGTCTGAACTGAACACATGCAGACTGTTTTCATGTCATTGTTCCTCAAACAATACATTCCATGGCATTTATATTGTGTTAGGGTTCTTTCCTTCTTCTTTTTTTTTTTTTTTCCCCTTGTCCTGGGGATTGAACTCAAGGGTACTTTACCACTGAGCTACATCCCCATCCCTTTTTATTTTTTATTTTGAGGATCTTGCGAAGTTGTGCAGGCTATCCTCAAACTTATGATCCTCCTGCCTCAGCCCCCCGAGTAGCTGTGGTTACAGTATGCACCATTGCACCCTGCTGTGTACTGGACATTTTAAGTCATCTCCAGCTGATTTAAAGTACCTGGGAGGATGTGGGTAGCTTCTATGCAATACTGAGTCATTGGTGTAGAGAACTGGAACATCAGAGGATGTTGGTAACTGTGGGAGGGTCCTAGATCCAATCCCTGAGTGACACTAAGGGATGACTGCATACATCAATATCCTTCATACTAGAAATTAAAAGTGAGAAATGTAGAGACTATGTATTAATTGAAAAATAGCAATTATAAGCCCATTACATGTTAACACAAGTAATGGTTACTTGTAGCCAAGCAAGTGAGCCTGCCTAGATCCTGGCTGGCAGAATTCAGTCATTTTAGCACATAAGAAATAAGCAAATGATGAAAAAAGGAAAAAAGAATTTTATGTAGTTTGATCAAACTGGGGAGAAGCGGCTAGATTGTTCACGCAGCAACAAAAGTCAGGTATACACATATGTGGATCTAGCTGGGCTGTGCCAGCCACAGAACTGTTAATGGTGACCGTCTGGGCCATAGAGTAGTTTTAATTCTCAGCATGAGGAATGTCAGGTACTCTGTGCTTCATAATGTATTAAATGCAAAACATGTTAGTCATCTTTTCATCTCTGTGACCAAAATACCTGACAAGAACAACTTGAGGAAAAGTTTATTTTGGGCTCTTGGTTTCAGAAGCCTTAGTCCTTGGTTGGTTTACTCCATTGCTCTGGGCCTGAGGTAAGACAGAACATCATGGCCGAGGACATGGCAGAGGAAATCTGCCTACCTCATGGAAGCAGAGAGGGCCAGGAACCAGAGATAAAATATAAACCTCAAGGCATGCGAATGAAATGACCATTTGACCCAGCTATCCCACGCCTTGGCCTATACCCAAAGGACTTAAAATCAGCCTATTATAGTACACAGTCACATCAAGCTGCTCAATTCACGATAGCTAGATTGTGGAACCAACCTAGATGCCCTTCAATAGATGAATGGATAAAGAAACTGTGGTATATATACACAATGGAATATTATTCAGCCATAAAGAAGAATAAAATTATGGCATTTGCAGGTAAATGGATGGAGCTGGAGAATATCATGCTAAGTGAGATAAGCCAATCCCAAAAAACCAAAGACCAAATGTTTTCTCTGATGAGTGGATGATGATACATAATGCGAAGCAGGGAGGAGGCAAGAATGGAGAAAGGATGGATTGTGTAGAGGAAAATGAGGGATGGGGAGGGGGCAGAGGGGAGGAAAGATAATAGAATGAGACAAACATCAAACCCTATGTACATGTACGATTACACAAACAATGTGACTCTACTTTGTGTACAACAAGAGAAATGTAAGTTATATCCCATTTGTGTACAATGAATCAAAATAAAATTTTTAAAAAAATAAAGTACATTCATGCATAAAGACAAAAAAAAAAAGGCATGCTCCAATGACCTAAATTCCTCCAGCCACACCCCACCTGCCTATAGTTACCACCCAGTAATCCATTCAAATTATTGATTCATCAAGTGAATTAATCCATTGATTAGGTTTTGGCTGTCATAATCTAATCATCTCACCTCTGAACATTCCTGTATTGAATATGAGCTTTTGGGAGGACACCTTATATCAAAATTATAACACAAAATAACTATCTTTTCCAAAATAAAACAAAACTTGTGGGATGAGTGGCATTACAAAACATTTTGCAAATCTCTTCAATATCTATGTGGTTGAATGGTAGACAGTGGGATTCTTCTTCCCAGTGCAATCTCTTGTGATGTACTGGTTTGTTTGAAGCAGATGGAGAAAGTCCAGCCTCCAGGTATGCAGATAGAAAACAGCAGCTGGTGGACTCCTGCAGTCCACAGACCACACTTTGACACTTGTTACTCCAGTCTTAAGTGACAAGTATTATAATCACATAAACAATACTCCAGCAGAAACTAGTATGGCAAGCTCTCTACAGAGACCAGATGTGTTTGGAAAAGGGTTTCTCACAAGTCTCTATAACCACAAGACTCTTTCGAACATTTTTTATTACTCTGAAAATTACTGGGGGGATGGGAATAGGGAGGACAGTAGAATGAACTGGACATATCTTCCCTATGTTCATGTGTGAATACACAACCAGTGTAAGTCCACACGATGTACAACCACAGGAATAGGCAGTTAAGGTTGTGGCTCAGTGGTAGAGCGCTTGCCTCCATGCGTGAGGCACTGGGTTCCATTCTCAGCACCACATATAAAGAAATGAATAGAATAGAGGTCCATCAACAACTAAAAAAAAATATTTAAAAAAAGAATGGAGAGTTATACTCCATGTCTGTATGATATGTCAAAATACATTCTACTGTCTTGTATATCCAAAAAGAACAAATTAAAAAAAAAAAAAGAAAGAAAAGTGAATTACTTCAGCTCTGCAGCTGGTTCCTTTCAAACCCAAAGGCTTTTTGTCTCATTATACAACTACAGTCTGCAGAGCTCTGACCGCCAGGGGGCTCCCACTACCAACCTTTTCTAGAAGGATCCAATTCAGGATAATTCATTCCTTGAGCTGGCTGCCCATCACGAGGGCTAAATTTCTTTGATTGTTCAACTCAAGATAAGAGTTGAGTCAGTTTAGTAAATGGAGGATTAGGTCAAGTAAAAGGGAAGTTAAAAAAAAGAGTACAACTATGTGGTTTTGCTTTTTTTTTTTTTGGAACCAGGGATTGAACTCAGGGACACTCGGCCACTGAGCCACATCCCAAGTCTTATTTTGTATTTTATTTTGAGACAGGGTCTCACTGAGTTGCTTAGGGCCTCGCTAAGTTGCTGAGGTTGGCTTTGAACTCGGCGATCCTCCTGACTCAGCCTCCCAAGTCGCTTGGATTACAGGCGTGCGCCACCATGCCCAGCCAACTATGTTTTAAGGTGGGAGAAAGACTTTTAAAAAATCTCTTCTATGCAACTTAGTGACACCCTTTCTCAAAATAAAAAATAAAAAAGGCTGGACATGCAGCTCAGTGGTAAAGCACACCTGGATTCAATCTTTTGTTAAAGAAAAATCCCAAAAGGGTCATTCTAGATATTAGAAGTACTATTTGGTACACTTACTCTTTTATTAGCTAGCGTGATTTTCCCCTTCTCTTATTATATTTAACTGACATGCTTAAATTTATTATATTACCTCCACTAACATGATTCCCTCCCAAAGCAAGGCACATACTTAGAAACCACGTGGGATAAGCAGAGAGGTGGTAGGGAATGAGCCACTCTACCCTAAAGGTGAGAAACTTCAGGCTGGGAACATAGCTCAGTTGGTAAAGTGCTTGCAAGCACTAAGGCCCTGGGTTCAATCCCCAGCACCGCAAAAAAAAAAAAAAAAAAAAGGTGAGAAACTCGAGTTTCATTCTAGCACATTCTCATCTGACACTAGAAAGTGACTTAATCTCAGAGCCATTCCACTTAAAAACTAGGGCTAATAATACCTCATCTGTCCAGAAGCTTTATTCTCAGACAGCTTGTTTTTGGAGTACTTGCTAGTTTTGTTTTGTTCTTTCAAATATTGTTTTAGTTGTAGATGGGCACAATAAATTTATTTTATTTATTTATTTTTATGTGGTGCTGAGGATCGAACCCAGTGCCTCACACGTGCTAGGCGGGCGCTCTACCACTGAGCCACAACCCCAGACTCCTTTGCCAGTTTTGAGAGGTACGGATTTATGATTCAATTTAAATCTGGTGGAGGTCTTCAGTTGCATGGACAGAAACCAACATTGGCTAACGCATCCCAGTTTCCTTAGTAAGAATTCAGAGATTCTTATGTCCAGGACCCTCCCTGCATCACCAGCCTCATACCTCCTGCTGGCTCAGCGTGAAGCTCCAGTTACAGTATGACATCACGCGCACCATGCCTCTTCCTCTCTTCTCTCTTGATCTGTGTGTCTCAGGTAGACATTAATTTTTCATGGTTGTCTTTCTTGACTTCCTCAGTCTCTCCCAGGTCATCCAGTCACATTTTCTACTTCTCCATCATACTTCTTTTTTTGTACCAAGGATTGAACTCAGGGGTGCTTACCCACTGAACCACATCTGTAGCTGATTTTTGTTTTATTTTGAGACAGGGTCTCTTAAGTTGCTTAGGGCCATGCTAAGTTGTTGAGGCTGACTTTGAACTTGTGATCCTCCTGTCTCAACCTCTTGAGCTGCTGGGATCACAGGCATGCATCACGGTGCCCAGCCTCCATCATACTTTTGACATTACCACATTATAATTTCCTCAGTGTTTTCCCCAACACAGTAGCTGGCACATAGTGGGTACATACAAAAAAATATTGATTGATAGAGGAAGTTAGATAGCTCCAGTCACATAGTAGGTGTTCATTAAACATTTGTAGAACTAGCTAGGCATAGTGGCACATGCCTGTAATCCCAGAGGCTTGGGAGGCTGAGGCAGGAAGATGGAGAGTTCAAAGCCAGCCTCAGCAATGGCAAGGCACTAAGCAACTCAGTAAGACCCTGCCTCTAAATAAAATACAACATAGGGCTGGGGATGTGGCTCCGGGGGTCAAGTGCCCCTGAGTTCAATCCGCAGTACCCCTCAAAAAAACCAAACAAACAAACAAAATAAAAATTTGTAGAACTGAAAACACTGAGACCCTTATCAGAATACTTAATACCCAATAAAATAGATACAGATGCTAGTAGGATTTGGATATGGGGGGATTAATATAGAAATTTGAATATCACAGAACTAATAAATGACAGACCTTAGATCTGATTCACAACTTTGATATCTTTCATAATAATTTTGTTTAGATAAGGGAAATGTTTTCTTCTTTTCCTAGGCTCTAAGCAGGGTAAGGAGATTCTTAAGACACAGGCTAAGCATATGCTGCTACCTTGAGTTTATCCCTGCGAAGAAGATGTAAAGACACCTGGAAAGACTGAAAAAAGGATGCCCAATAACTGGCTTCTAACAAGATCAGAGAAACCAGGGAGGGAAGACATATGCTAGCAGAGTGAGAACAGATGCTGCCTGATTTGAAGAGACAAGAAAATAAACACAGAAGCATTCTTTGCACGACTGTAGAGCCTGTGCCTTGGAAGAGCATCCACCCACCTTCATACACCTCCGGCAGGGACCCTATGGTCTGCAGCTCTGAAAGGGACCCAGGCATGTACCGTCTTCCGTCAGAGGTCAGCAGAAATGGTGACAAGGATGTAGAGGTAGCTGAGCTCACTCTACCGAAGGCTCTTGATGACAACTTCCCAGAAGCCAGTGACCTTGACCATCTTCCTACACAGTGCCCAGGCTGCCTGGGCCCTGCATTCCCTGGAGGGTGCTCCGTCCTTCCATCTCCCTTCCCTCCCTCCCTCCCTTCCTTTCTTGATTTCTTCCTTCCATGCATAACAAAAACTTCACCATCTTAACTGTGGAGAACAGTGACTTGAATCACAGTTCTCTGCCTCGTGACTGCATTACACTGGGAACTTCCTGTGCAAAGATGCAGGTCCAGATGGCCAGTTGCTGTTGTGATGCCTTGGCTGAGGAGGCTCTGTGCAAAGGGGCAGAGCTTTATCAGTCTGCACCTTGAGCTCAGGCACCAGCTCCCAGGATAGAGATTCTGAGCATAACAAGATAACCCAATGTCTCTCCAGTCCTGCATCCTTCAGATTGCTTGTTTTGCTGAAGCTTTCCCACAAATAACCTTTTGATGATGAAACCTATATAATGAATGTGCCATAATAGCTCTGAGTCATTATTCCTCCATTAGAGGGTAATGTCCCACCGAGCCCCAGGTTTTTCTATGTATTTGTTTGTCTTTTCTTAACCCCCCATCACCCCTCGACAGCTTTTCTGAATTAATGGTTGTGGCTGACAGATGGGGCCATGGCACTGAACAATTTTAAGTATACAATTCAGGAGCATTGAGTACATTCACCGTGCCCTGCGATCATCACCATCATCCATCTCCAGACCACCTCGTGTCCTCGACTGAAATGCTGCCCATCAGTCACTCTCTATTCCCCTGCCCCCACCCCTGGCAACCACACTCTACTTTCTGTCTCTAGGAGTTTGACTGCTTTAGGTACCTGGTCTAAGTGGAAGCATACAGTATTTGTCCTTTTGTAACTGGTTTATTTCACTTAGCTTAAGGTCCTCAAGTTCATCCATGTTGTGTAGCATGTGTCAGAATTTTCTTCCTTTTAGGGCTGAATAATGTGTAATTGTATGGAGAGAGCACATATTCTTTATCCATTCATCTGTTGATGGGCACTTTGGGTTGCTTCCACCTTTTGGCTATTCTGAACAATGCTGCTGTGAACAGAGGGTTATTTATTGTGAAGAAGAATGTATTCTTAAGCGGGCGTGGTGGCGCACGCCTGTAATCCAAGCGACTCGGGAGGCTGAGGCAGGAGGATCACGAGTTCAAAGCCAGCCTCAGCAACTTAGCAAGGCCCTAAGCAACTCAGTGAGACCCTGTCTCTAAATAAAATACAAAATAGGGCTGGGGATGTGACTCAGTGACTGAGTGTCCCTGAGTTCAATCCCTGGTTCCAAAAAAAAAAAAAAAAAAAAAAACTGATCAACAGTTATTATCAGATTAGTACCTGAAAGTAGTCTTTTGTGGTTTTCGTTTTTCTGTTTTCTGTGGACATTTAAGGTACCTTTGTAACAGTGTACACTTCATGCTTTGAATGTAGCCCTTGCTGCTCTGCCACTGCATCTTATTTTTTAAAGGACATGCTTCTTTCTCTTCCTTTCTCCCTGCTCCTCAATCGTTTCTCCCCCTCCCTCACTTCTCCCCCTTCCTAAACTCAGGGGAAACAGGATTGCCTTTCTTCTCCATCCTAGGCTTGAGCGTACTCCTACCATCAGAGTGAAGTTATTTCAACTTTGGGAATGGCACCGGAAGATCCTAGAAATAACTGATCTCCAAATTAACAAGTGAATTACTACTCCAACAGGAGAACATGTGAAATGTAGCCTTTGAATCTGCTCTTAAAGAAAACCTGGCAGGCAGAATCATAAGCTATCAGGAGCAGTCCCCTGTGTTTCTTTTTTGCTAGCAAAGCAATAAAACTTCTTTTCCTTTTTTTTCAAACTATGTCCTCCTTGTTATTGGATTGGTATTGGGGACAAGGACCAAGCTTTCAGTAACACTTTTTTTTTTTTTTTTTTCGGTGCTGGGGATTGATTGAGTAACACTTTTATTAAACAATTCTTTAAAGATCACTTCTCTGGGCTGGGGGTGGTGGCGCATGCCTATAATCCCAGGGGCTCAGGAAGCTGAGGCAGAAGGATCCCGAGTTCAAAGCCAGACTCAGCAATCTAGTGAGGCACTAAGCAACTCAATGAACCCTGTCTCTAAAGAAAATATAAAAAAAATAATAAAAATAAAAATCAGGGCTGGGGATATAGCTCAGTTGGTAGAGTGCTTGCCGTGAAAGCACAAGGCCGTGGGTTCAATCCCCAGCACCACAAAAAAAAAAAAATCTTGGGGCTGGGGTTGTGGCTCCGTGGCAGAGTGCTTGCCTAGCATATGTGAGACACTGGGTTTGATCCTAGGCACCACAAATAATAAATAAATAAATAAATAAACAAATAAACAAATAAAACAAAATAAAGGTCTTAAAAAATAAAAATCACTTCTCAGATATATTCCAATGAAACTGCTTTAGATCTTATCCCATATTCCCACGACCTGAAGTGTAGCTCTCATATATGTCCTTCCTGAATTGTATGCGTGTGTTAAACATCAGTTTAAAATGGAAATGGAGTAATGGAATCCTTTTTCTTATGGTAAAAAGCATATAACGCTTTCCATCTGAATCATTGTTAAGTGCACAATTCAGTCCTGTTAATTATATTCAAACTTTTGTGCAATAGTCACCAGAGGAATTCCCAGAGAGGGGGACCTTGCCTTGTTATGGGCAGTGGTGTGGGGGTTGTATTGTGTTTCTCAGCTTTGTTTCTTTTTTCTTTTCTTTTCTTTTTTTTGGTACCAGGGATTGAACCCAGGGCAGTTTAACCACTAAGCCACATCCCCAGCCCTTTTCATTATAACATTTTGAGACAGAGTCTGGCTAAATTGCTGAGGCTGACCTTGAACTTGCTATCCTTCTGTCTCAACCTCCCCCGCTGCTTGGATTAGAGGCGTGCACTACTGTACCCAGCTAGTTCTGTGTTCTTCCAGAAGAAAATTTCAACCAAGACATAAAAAATGTTGTAAAAGTATAGCAAGCAAAGCGCTCCCAAGAGGGAGAAGTGGGTCACCTCTGAAAGGAGAGAGTCACCAAGCACCCCCTTGCTCCCCAGTTTTATTGGGGGGGGGGGTCTTGGGAAAGTTTCTAGGAAGTCCTCCAGCTACTACTTCTCAACTTTTGGCTGACAGTAGAACTACATCAGAATTTTTAAGTCGCCACCACACATGATCTTACCCACATGTTCCCAAGGGAAATGCATGGGAGAAGGGAATTTGACTAATATAATATTAAAATGATAAGCTAAAGATCTGAAGACAGCTCTTGGCCCATGTTGACAGTTTTAATTGAAAGTTGGTTTTTTGTTGTTGTTGTTTTTCAGATTTTATGATGGTGGGCTTTGATAAAAGTCATGAATATCCCCCGCTTCAGGGTAACTTGTATTCAGCAGGGTGGAATCTCAAGAGACAAAGCTCTGCAGATAACAAGTTGTTTGCCTAGGAATGTTACATATCCTATTGACTCAAGGCAGAGTAGGGCTAGAATGGCCTTAGGTAAGTTGCTTTTTAAAAGAAAGCACATGGTAGAGCAGTCCATAGGCCCAGTCTACAGAATTGTCCCCTTAACTCATGGCTAAGGACATGGGCTGGCTTGCTTGTTTTGCCTTTCAAAGGTTCTAGCTCAGGGGCTCCTCTTTTTGAGACTCAGTATATCTTTCTTTTTCATTGTCCCCAAATTCCTATCTCAACCAATTGTCAGAACGTTTTCATCTTATAAAACTGAATCTCTATGTGCATTAAACAATTCCCTTTCTCCCCTATTGCCAGCCCCACTTAGCCAGTCTTATTAGTTTTTTTTGTTTTGAAAGAAGGCTATCTACTTTCTGTCTCTATGCACTGCCTCTGATTTCGACTATTCTAAAACCTCATATAAGTGGAATCGTGCCCGAGCACAGTGGGCTTTCCTCTTGGTGAGTGCAGACCAACAACCATACCAGGAAATAAAACAGTGAAGAAATGTTGATTACTTTTAGTAAATAAAGAGACTATCGGGGATAATGCCCAAAGCACTCTCTGTTATGGAGTTTACAGGAATTACAAACCACCACATATAGTGAGCCAAACTGAAAAGGAAAAATAGGGTTCTTGAATGAGCATGCCAGGCAAGCAGCGACTGGGAGCAGGCACTGGAACTCCCAGTGCCTGAATTTTGGAAGTACAGAGTTTATAAAGGCAAAATCCGCAAGAAGAATCGAGGCACAGGTAGGTGAGAAAGACCCTGTTGAGACAGATTTTTAGTTACATGAGAGAATTACTACTCTGTCTTGATTTTACCTTTCAGAGTCCCTTTGTTACACATCAGGGCCGTAGTCAGGGACATGGCAGGTCCTACTGCGCTGCCCACAGATGCAGCTCCAGGAGGCTGAGGAGATCATAGCAAGCACAGAATGGAGTCAGGTCAGAACAAATGGTGCTACTTTGGTTCTTCTCCATTTCATTCTCTCCCTGAACAAAGGAAACAAGGGAGTTTTACTAGGGAGAATGAAGCACATTTACACTGTGGAGACTTGCCATTGCATGTAGAGGCAGGTATGTGCTTGCGCATGTGTAGGTTGGGATCATGCTTCCTCATCTGTCACATATCACATGTTTGTTTGTTTTGGTACTGGGGATTGAATGCAGGGGCACATAACCACTGAGCCACATCCCCAGCATTTAATATTTTATTAGAGACAGGGCCTCACTGAGTTGCTGAGCCTGGCTTTGAACTTGGAATCCTCTTGCCTCAGCCTCCCAAGCAGCCGGGATTACAGGCGTGTGCCACCACGCCTGGATGTCACACATTTTAAAACAGTGAACAGAACACTCCTGAAGTGGGGAATCTAGCGTTATGATGGGATGATGAACAACAGAGTTTACTCTGTATGACCTAGAAGAGGGACGAGGTGGCTTCAGCTGGTTTAAAGCGGTTCCTTGTGGCCTTCTGGGGAGAGCCTTGTCTGAAACAACCACAACAAGAGCAGCAGCACAGCAGCTGGAATGGCTGTTAGTAGCTGTCAGGGGAGGCAGCAGTTTCCTCCCCAGCAAGAGCAGGTGGGGCTGGGGTTGTGGCTCAGTGGTGAGCGCTGGCCTGCTGGCCTTGCATGTGTGAGGCCCTGGGCTGATTCTCAGCACACATGTAAACAGATGAATAAAATAAACGTCTATCAACATTTAAAAAAAATTCCTGCTTAGCAACTAATGGGATCATACAGTAGTTGCCTTTTTTTTTGGGACTGGCTTATTTTCACTTTACCTCCATGCTAGTATGAGGTAAAATTTAAGATGAAAGTTTTCCCAGGGAGAAAAGGAACGGCCTCAGCTTACAGGCAAAACTACCTTTAAAATTCAGACAGACCTGTAAACCAAAGACGACCATGAGCTTCTCTGTAGTGTGTGAAACCTCAGGAAGACAGGACCAGAGGCTAACCACTAGGCTATCTGCATCTGCGTCCTGGGGCTCCCAGTTGCCGTAGTGAGTTCAGGGCGAGGCGTCCCTCTCCAGCTAAGGGAAGGTGCCTACAGGTCCTGAGTCCTGGGACAAAGAGAGCCTGGCCTTGTTACCAGGTTCAAGGAGGAAAAACAGTTATGACCTTTGCTCTGGGATTCTTTGGGCCCCTCTTCGTTGAGGGTTATTACTATGTTTAGCATAGTGTTCAGCACTGGGTGGAGGAAAAGCACAGACAAAACAAATATCTATAACACACAGCTCCTGCTCAGAAGAGGCTTACGGAAGAATAAGTGAATTGAATAAAAATTCCACTCTGTGCCAGGTACTGGGGAATTTATGGGAAGTGAGACACATTCACTTGAACAGAAGTTACTAAACAGAAAAATCAGTTTGACATGGATTTTAGATCTAATATAGCTAAAAAGCTTCTAGAAGAAAACATGAGAATTTCTTCATGATCTTGGAGAGGGAAAGGATTTCTTAAATAGAATACAAAAATAACTAACCATAAAAGATAAAATAAATTGGGCTTCATCAAAATTAAAACCAGCCGGGTGTGGTGGTGCACGCCTGTAATCCAAGAGACTTGGGAGGCTGAGGCAGGAGGATCACAAGTTCAAAGCCAGCCTCAGCAACTTAGTGAGGCCCTAAGCAACTCAGTGAGACCCTGTCTCTAAATAAAATACAAAATAGGGCTGGGGATGTGGCTCAGTGGTGGAGTGCCCCTGGGTTCAATCCCTGGTTCCAAAAAAATAAATAAATAAATAAATAAATAAATTAAAACCTTCTGCTCTTTAAAAGACATCATTAAAAAAAATTGGGGCAGGGACCGTAGCTCAGTCACAGAGTGCTTGTCTAGGAGTGTTAGGCCCAGAAACTCTTTTTTTTTTTTTTTTTATTCACACAGTTCATATAATCTTACATATACATAGAGTAATGCTGTCTGTCTCAGTCTACTATTTTTCCTTACCCCGTCCCCTCCTGTCCCATTTTCCTCCACACCATCCATACTTCCTCCATTCTTTCCTATTCCCCCCATAACCCCACTCCCCACCTCCGCCCGTTATGTATCAGCATCCACTGACCAGAGAAAACATTCAGCCTTTGGTTTTTTTGGGCTTGGCTTATTTCACTTAGCCTGATATTTTCCAACTCCACCCATTTACCAGTAAATGCCATAGTTTTATTCTTTTTTATAGCTGAGTAATATTCCATTGTGCATATATACCACAGTTTCTTTATCCATTCTTCAATTGAAGGGCATCTAGGTTGGTTCCACAATCTAGCTATTGTGAATTGAGCAGCTATGAACATAGATGTGGCTGCATCCCTATACTTTGCTGATTTAAAGACCTTTGGGTATAAACCGAGGAGTGGGATAGCTGGGTCAAATGGTGGGTCCATTTCAAGTTTGGAGGAATCACCATACTGCTTTCCAGAGTGGCTGCACCAATTTGCAACTCCACCAGCAATGTACAAGTGTGCCTTTTTCCCCACATCCATGCCAACACTTGTTATTGCTTGTATTCCTGATAATAGCCATTCTAATTGGAGTTAGATGAAATCTTAGGGTGGCTTTAATTTGCATTTCTCTAATTACTAGAAATGATGAGCACTTTTTCATATATTTGTTAATAGACTGTATATCCTCTTCTGTGAAGTGTCTGCCCAGTTCCTTAGCCCATTTATTGATTGGGCTCTTTGCATTTTGGGTGTACAGTTTTGTAAGTTCTTTATAAATTTTGGAGATCAGTGCTCTGTCTGAAGTGTGTGTGGAAAAGATTTTCTCCCACTCTGTAGGCTCTCTTTTCACATTATTGATTGTTTCTTTTGTTGAGAAAAAGCTTTTTAGTTTGAATCCATCCCATTTATTGATTCTTCCTTTTATTTCTTGCCCTCTGGTGGTCATGTTGAGGAAGTCTGGTCCTAAACCAATATGAAGAAGATACGGTAGGCCCAGCATCTCTAAAGGAAAGAAGGAAGAAAGGAAGAAAGGAAGGAAAGGAGGGAGGGAGGGAGGAACTGAATGAACACAGTCACATGCTTATAAATGTAGCACCTTGAGTTCTTCATCTTAGGCATGAGCTCATTACTTTCTATCATAGAAGGTGAGAATGTAACTCTTTTAAACCCTCTGGCCCCAATACTCATGCTTGATCCTCCATCCCAATGCAGTATTGTCATAATTTTAATGAAGTCAATATTCAATATTTCATTATTATGACTATGTAATTGTCATTCCCAAATGAACCAAATGATCATAAATAATAATTCCTTTCACTTTTATGCATAGCTGTTATGTTTAGATATCAGGGGTCCCCAAAAATCTCATGTTTGAAACAATACAAGAATATTTAGAGGTGAAATGGTTGGGTTATGAGAGCCTTAACCCAACCAGTGAATTAATTGCCTGACAGGGATTAACTGAGTGATAACTGTAGGCAAGTAGCTGGAGAAGGTGGGACATTGGGGCCACACCTTTGGGGTGTATATGTTTTGTCCCTGGCCAGTGGAGTCTTTCTCTCTTGCTTCCTGATCATCATAATCTGAGCTGCTTTCCTCTGCCACATACTTCTGCTCTGATGGTCTGCTTCACCTTGAGCCCTGAGGAATGGAGCCGACTATCTATGGACTGATACCTCTGAAATTGTTAAGTCACCAAATAAGCTTTTTCTCCTAAAATTGTTCTTGTCACATCTTTTGGTCACAGCAGTGAAAAAGCTGCCTTAAAAAGCAGCCTTTATTTTTCTCTAGAATTCATGATTGGGTTGTGTTTTCCCTTTGCCTAATTTTCAATGTACTTATCCCAATTCCATTCCAACTGTTCACCAAGTACCAAAATCTTCTTTGATCATCCCTAAAGCCTCTGATACATCTCATGCAACTGGCTTGCTCTCTGCAAGAGGTGTGTGGCTGTCTTCCCAGATGGCCTCAACATCCTTTCTTCTGTTGGATATAATTTCTCAAACCCCATGTCTTCTAAGTTGGTTTAATGTCTGGCTTTGTGGAGCACATCTTCCAAGGACATTCTGATAAAGAATGTGTAGAAAATGTTTTAAATTTTTGGATTCTGAAAATGTCTTTATTTGGCCTTCCTACTTAATTAAGAACTTTTCTGTTATAAAATTTTGAATTGTAAACAATTATCCTTACACACTTTGCAGGTCTTGTTCATTGTTCTCTAGTGTCTAGAACTGTATTAGGTATAGTCATTCTGAAGCTGGGTGCAGTGGTCCACACCTGTAATCCCAGCAACTTGGGAGGCTGAGGCAGGAGGATTGCAAGTTCAAAGCCAGCCTGAGCAACTTTAGTGAGACCCTGTATCAAAATGAAAAATAAAAAAAGGGCTGCGGATGTGACTCAGTGGTTAAGTCAGTAGGTAAGTGGCCCCTGGGTTCAATCCTCGGTATTTAAAAAACAAACAAACAGTCATTCTGATTCTTGATTGTATATCAACTGTTTTGTCTTTCTGGAAACATGTAGGATTTTTTCTTTACTTGAAATATCCTGAAATTTTGTGATGATGTGCATTTGTATGTGTCTCTTTTTATCCATTATTCTGGGCATTTTCGTCTAGAAACATGCTTGTTACCTTTAAGATGTTGTCCTGAATTTTTGAATTGATGATTTCCTTAATTCCACTGGAAAAATTTTTGCTTTTTATGAAATTTCTCCAGTGCAGATAGTAGACATGGTTTATCTTCTGATTTTCCCTTTCTTTATTTTTGGTACACTTTCCTGTGTGTGTGTGTGTGTGTGTGTGTATGTGTGTAGATGGGTTCCTTGACTTTGTTTTCTAACTTTCTACTAATTTTTTCATTTTTATGTCATCATTGTTTTTTTATTTCAAAAGGTTCTCTTCTTTTCTCTGAATATTATTTTTAAAATAGTATCCTGTTTTGTTTCAAGGTTGTAACATCTACTCTTTTTTAATTGATATTTTTATGAAATGATTTTAATGTGTATGATATCTGGGTTTGGTATAGCTTTGGACAATATTATACAATCGCGATTTTCAACAGTGGACTCTAACAAAAAGAGATCAATTGTCTTTACTTTTAATATAAATAATGATAATAGCTAAAATAAGATTTTAAACATTATAGAAGAGTGATGCTTCATACCTGCACATTGCTGTTTGGTTGTAGATAGACTACAATGCATTATAGCACATTATGTGCTATTTATTAGGCAAAAAAGAAAAAAATTACTGTAGAACCTAAAATGTTTCTTTGTTGTCTAGTTTCCAACTCAAGTACAAATTTTAAAAATCATTATTGAGAAAGATAATGACATAAAATGAGATTATTTGCCACATGTTAAACAGTTGTACCCTTTTCAATACTATGGTTAAGTTAGGGCAAGTGTCATTCTTAGGGAAATGGTCTTATTTTCAGTATACTTCAGGGACACTATGAAGGATTTTATCACAAGAAAAAGTATGAACCCATTACCTTGAGAAGAGAATTTAACAGGTGGATGTGATAAGAAGCTACGCTGATTATGAGATTCTTATTCTGAGCTACTGAGAACTGAGTCCATGGTGCTCTGCCACTGAGCCACATCTCCCCTCTCTTTGGTTGAGACAGTCTTGCTAAGTTGCCCAGGCTGGCCTCGAATTTGTGATCCTCCTGCCTCGGACTTCTGATTAGGATTATTTTTTTTAAATGAAATAACTGATATTGTAAACCTGCAGATTTACTGTGTAACATCTACTCTTACCTTGAAAACATCATTGATAATTTGTTGAAGCTTCCTTTTCCTTCCATGGTCTCCTTGATTTTAGATGTTTCTTATTTGTCTGTCTCTCTGTGTTGTTTGTTTTTGTCTGCATCACTCATGTTGTGAACTTCCTTTAGGTTCATATCAGTCCTCAGAGATTTGTCTCTTAGTTCATTTTCTATTGTTATAACTGAAGAACACAAACTGGATAAATTATAAGGAAAAGAAGTTTATTTGGCTTATGATTTTGAAAGTTGGAAAGTTCAAGATCAGGCAGCTGCGTCTGGGAGGTCCTCCCTGCAGAGTCCTGAGGCAGCATGGAACATCATATAGAAGATGGGACTGAGTGTCCTAGCTCAGGGGTCTCCTAATATCATAAGGCCACAATGCTATTAGATTATAAAGCCACAGTGTCATTAGATCATAAAGCTGTATTAGTTGCTATCACCAAAGTATCCAAGAAGACCAACTCAGAGGATATAAAGTTTATTTTGGCTCATGGTTTTGTGATCAAGTCTATGATCAGCTGACCCCCTTGTTCTGGTCCTGAGGTGAGGTAGAACATTAGGGTAGCAGGGCAAGGCACAGTAGCACTGCTCCACTCATGGCAGCCAACAAGCAGAGATAGAATAGGAAGGGGCTTCAGGGAAGATGCACCCTTGCAGGCCCATCCTCAGTCACCCATCTCCATTTATGCCGCACTGCCTATAGTTACCACCCAGTTAGTCCATTCAAACTAGGATGGACTGATTGTATCATACCTCTCATAATCTGATCATTTCACCTCTGAATATTCCTGCATTAATACAGAGCTCCTATTGAAACCATAATAAAAGCCATTCAATTCTAAAGCCACAATGCCATGAGGTTAGAGTCCTACTCTTATGACTTCATTTAATCTTCATTACTTCCCAAAGTTCCCACCCTCTTAATACCTCATGATACAGATTGAATTTTCACAAGTTTGTTTGGGTGGGGACATTCAAACCATGGCATTTTTTATCTGAGAGATGGACACTCAATGCCACCTGGATGTTCCAATGTGTGGTTGAAGCTTCAGCATAAGGCTGGGCCCTCTGGTTGGAGGATCTTTGTATCAGTATCTTCAAGTCTTTCCTTATAGGCTGCTCAGAGGCCACAGGGAAGACCATTGATCTCCTGCCCAGTGGATGAAGGTCTTGTTGCTAGGAAACGAGGAGTTGGGTTGGTAAGGGGAGAGAACAATTCAGTATGCACGTATCCACTTGATCCCACTCTGGACAGTACCATAGTTCCGCCCAAATCTTTGGGCAGTAACTGCAGCTGTGTGCAGCGGCCCTCCAGTTCATCATTGCCAGAGATTTAAGACTGGGGCCTTTCCCATCATTTTTCCAGCAGGAGGCAGTTACTTGCCTGACAAGAGCTGAGAGATGATCTAGATAACAGACTTGTTTTAGTTAGCTTTTTTCCTGCTGTGATTAAAAGACACGACCAGAACAATTTGAGAGGAGGGAAAGTTAATTGGGGGTTTATGATTTCAGAAGTCTCAGTCCATAGACAGCAGGTTCCATTCCTCAGGGCTCGAAGTAAGGCAGGACATCAGTGGCCTAAAAGTGTGGTGGAGGGAAGCAGCTCACATGATGATCAGAAAACAGAGGGAGATCTCCACTTGCCAGATACAAATATACCCCAACGCCTGATGCCCCACCTCCTCCAGCCACACCCCACCTGCCTTCAGTTACCACTCAATCCCATCTGGCAATTAATTCACTGATTGGGCTAAGGCTCTTGTAACCTAATTATTTCTTTTCTGAAACGTCTTGCATTGTCTCACACGTGAGCTTTTGGGGGACACCTCACATCCAAACCATAACAAGACTATTGGCTAATACTTCTCTTTTCTTTCTTTTTTTTTGGTGGTGCTGGGGACTGAACCCAAGGCTTGGGCTTGCGAGGCAAGCACTTTACCAACTGAGCTATATCTGCAGCCCCTGATATTTCTCATTGTAGCAATCTTTTCACTTATACCACATTCTAGATGCTGCCATTTTCTGAGCCTTTTGAGGATTTTATGGAGTAAATTGGGTTGGTTCTCAACTTTTTACGATGTCTGCTTAGGACGCATAATTCTTGAGTCCAACTATCTATGTTCAAACTCCTAAAATTGTGTTACTATTGTTTTCTCTCCAATTCTATGTTTATACCATTTAAAAAAAATCTTTTTCAGAGATCCCAGCATATAGGAGCTTAGCAATCACCACTCCATTCTAATAACAAGTAAAAAGCTGGAAAAACTGAAAAAATTAACAGATCTCTTAGGCTTATAATAGAAGTGAGGTCACTGGGTGTAGAGGCACACACTTGTAATCCCAGTGTCTCCGGAGGCTGAGGCAGGAGAATTGAGAGTTCAAAGCCAGCCCCAGCAACTCAGTGAGGCCCTAAGCAACTCAGCAAGACTGTGTCTCAAAATGAAAAACAGAAAGGGCTGGGAATGTGGCTCAGTGGTTAAGAGCTCCTGGGTTCAAACCCTGTACCAAAAGAAAAAAAAAAAGAGAGAAGTGGGGTCACAGGAAAAACCATTGCCCCCACAATTCGAGAAACGGGTAGGTCAATAAAGAGAATCAACAGTTACCAGGACAAGAAACAGTACTAGGGTAAGAAAACCTGGGCTGTAATGACAAATTGCTGGAGGCGCAGTGTGGACAAGTATGAGTCAAATACTCTAAAGTGGGGAGACTATCATGCCATGTAAAATAAGCCAATCCCCAAAAACAAAGGCTGAAAGCTCTCTCTCATATGTGACTGCTAACCCACAACAAGTGGGACAGGGAGAATAGAAGTTCCATTGGATCAGACAAAGGGGAATGAAGGGAAGGGAAGCAGGGTAGGAATAGGAAAGACAGTAGAATCAGACGTAACATATGAATTGGACGTAACTTTCTTAAGTTCATATAAGAATACATGACCAGTGTACAATCATGAGAGTGCAAGTTATACTTCATGTATGTACAATATGTCAAAACACACTCCTCTGTCATGTATGTCTATAAAGAACAAATTAAAAAAAAAAACAACTCTAAGTGGCCTGGAGGTATAGCTGAGTGGTTGAGTGCTTACCTAATGCAAGGCCCTGGGTTTGAGTCCCAGCGTTACAGAAACAGAAAAGCAAACAACATTCTCCAGCGATGGTCTCCAGTAGATCAAAAGCATTGAAATAGAAATGAAGAATGCATTTGATGAACTCATTACTCATTAGTAAATTAGACACATCTGAAGAAAGAATCTTTGAGTTTGAGGATATGACCAATACAAACTTCCAAAACTGAAAAATAAGGATAAGAAAGGTTGAAGAAGCTGGGCGCAGTGGCGCATGCTGTAATCCCAGCACTTGGGAGGCTGAGGCAGGAGGATCATGTAGAAGTGAAATGAATGGCAGCAGTTATATTAAGGACAGGAGAGAGACATTAGGAATGTCTGGCTTTAGAAGGCACTTGCACTGTCCTTGAAGGGGTATGTTGCTATTTGAAAGTGGACTTGGATTAGTTGAAAACTGTGTATTGTAAATTCTATGGAAACCACTCTAAAGAGATTTAAAAAGTTTAATTATATGATTAGAAAAAGGAGAGAAAATGGAAACTTATGACATGTTCAATTAAAAGCACAAAAGGCAGAAAAAGTATAAAAGACAAATATAGAAATAAAGAACAGAGGCAAATAAAAAATGATAATAAATATAGTAATCAAATGATATCAGTAAACCACTCTAAGTATCAATGGTCCAAATAAACCAATTAAAAGACAGATATTCAGAGTGAATTGAAAAGCAAGAGTCAACTATGTGTTTTGTAAAAGAAACCCACTTTATATATTAAACACACATAGATTAAATATAAAGAGATGGGGAAAGATAAATCATGTCCACACTAATCAAAAGAAAGAACAGCTATGTCAATTTCAGACAGAAAAGACCTCAGGGCAAGGAAATTTATCAGGAAAAGAAAAGCACATTACACAATAAAAAACGGGGTTAATACTCCAGGAAGACATAACAATCATTAGTGTAAGTGACCTAACAACAGATCATTAAAATGCATGAGGAAAACTGACAGATCTTCAAGGGGTTAGATGAACCCGCTGTTACAGAATGAGAATATAACATCCTTCTGTCAGAAATGAACAGATCCGAGGGCGGGGCTACCGCTCAGTAGTAGAGCATCTGGTTGGCACGGGTGAGGTCCTGGGTCCTTGGTTCAATCCCCGGCACCAATAAAAGAAAAAAGAAGGAGAAAAAAAGAGAAAGATCCAGCAAGAACAATATCAGTAAGGACATAGTTGAACATAGCATGTCAGTCATAATTGACATCTGTAGACTATTCAAGAGCAGAATGCACTTCCTTCTCAAGTTCATATAGAACAGGCACCACGATAGATGACATTCTGGATCAGATGCCATACCTTAACATATTTGAAAGAATAGAAAACCTATAATATCTGTTCTCAGACCATAGTGGAATTAAACTAGAAGTCAATAACAAAAAAATAGCTTGAAAATCCTAAAACACTCTGGAACGGAACACAGGGTTTCATGTTGACAAGGCAAGTGATCTGCCACTGAGCTGCATCCCCACTCCAGTTAAATAACAGTGCCAAGACAATTCAATGGGAAAAGAATAGTCTTTTCAATAAACGGTTCTAGGGCAACTCAATATCTACATACAAATTAACGAAATTGGATCCTTTCTTCTCACCCCCACACACAAAAATTCAAAATGAATCATAGACCTAAATGTAAGGGTTCAACTATAAAATTGGAGAAGAAAAAATAGGAGTAAATTTTCTTGACCTTAGATTAGACAAAAAAACAAAAACAAAAAAACCCCCCAAAAACCCTTAGGTACAACACCAAAAGCACAAGCAACTAAAGAAAATAAATTGTACTTACATCAAAATTTTAAAAATTTTGTGCTTCAAAGGACACCATTAAGAAAGTGAAAACAGCCAGGCGTGGTGGCACATGCCTGAAATCCTAGCAGCTCAGGAAGCTGAGGCAGGAGGATTTCAAGTTCAAAGCCAGCACTCAGCAGAAGTGAGGCACTAAGCAATTCAGTGAGATCCTGTCTCTAAATAAAATACAAAACAGATGTGACTCAGTGGTTGAATGCTCCTGAGTGCAATCCTGGTTACCTGCCCCGCCCCCCCTCAAAAAAAAGTGAAAACATGATACATCCCAGAATGAAACAATATTCTTTCTTTAAAAATTTTTTTAAGTGTCAATGGACCTTTATTTTATTTATTTATTTGTGGTGCTGAGAATCAAACCCAGTGCCTTACACATGCTAGGCAAGCACTCTACCACTGAGCCACAAGCCCAGCCCTAAAACCATGTTCTTAATAACGCACTTGTTTCTAGAATATATAAAGAACTCTCACAACTCAATAGTGAAAAACAGTCTCATTAAAATACAGTCAGAGCTTGGCTAGGCATAGTAGTACATGTCTATAATCCCAGCAGCTCAGGAGACTGAAGCAGGAGGATCACAAGTTCCAGACCAGCCTCAGCAATTTAGTGAGGCCCTCAGCAACTTAGCAAGACCCTGTCTCAAAATAAAAAATAAAAAGGGCTGGAAATGTGGATAAGTGGTGAAGCACCCCTGGGTTCAATCCCCAGTACCCACCCCACCATCCTCTGCCAAAATAGGCAGAGTTTGAAGAGATGTTTTTCCATAGAAAATATGAAAATAGCCAATAAGTACATGAAAAGAGGCTCAATATCATTAGTCTTCAGGGAAAATGCAAAAACCAAACAGTGGGAAGCCATTCTTATTTAGTAGAGTTAGACTAGGTTGAGCCATGTGACACAGAGGACCAGCTTCTAGGAACTGCTGGAAGGCATGTGGTGTTGCCTGGGAGTGGTTCCCTGTGTCCTGGAATTTTCCCTTAAGAGAATGGCTCCCCTAGCTCTACCCTATCCTGTCCATCACACAGAAGCTCCTCCTGGTCCTTGTCCCCTTTACCTGTGTGTCTATAAATAAAAGAGAGTTGGGCTACTTCAGGTCGTTGTGGATGTTGTAAGAGGCCAGAGCTGGTATAGCCAGACCCGTCACATCCGGTCTCATTTAAAAAGAGCATTGGATCTTGTGTGTTTATTGAGTAGATAAACACACAAGAGTAATAGATTTAAAAAATCCCAACATCCTCCTCCGCAGTTAACCCTTTTCTCCTGCACGCAGGATGGGGCAGAGAGGACCCCACACCAAACCACAATGAGATACCACTTCACAACCACTAGGAAGACTATCAAAAAATAGACGGATAATGACAAGTGTTGGTGAAGATTCGCAGAAATTGGAGCCCTCATACATTGCTGGTGGGAATGTAAAATGGTCCATTTGCTTTGGAAAATAGGCTGGCATTTCCTCAAAAGGTTAAATATAGACTTACCATTTGACCCAGCAATTTCACTAGTGGGAATAAACCAAGAGAAATGAAAATACCTCTAGATAAAACTTGGACATAGCAGCATAAGGCCATGTTAGCCTAGTGTTAGGCTAGGGTTAGATATGATCAATGGAATGGTAAGTGTTAACTTGTAGAGGATGGGGGATGCTAGACTCTCAGGTTTAGAATTAATTTCCTATACTACAAGAAACATAGGGTCCTTAGGCCCTGGGAGATAAGTAGCTTCAAACAGAAAATCCAAACTGTTAGCCTGTATGGCAGGGGAGAAGATGGAAACACATGGTGAAACAATCCCCTCTGGTCAATAAAGATATGGGCAGTTCTGACCAGTTCGAGTGACCGATAGCTGCCTTTGCTTAGTGATGATATTATTTACATATCATTGTAATTGAAGATTTGCTTCCCCACCCCCATCCCTTGAGCACCTATGGGTAATAAGCATGCACACTGCCAAAATGGTTATACAACTAGGGTAGTTGTAAATTGCAGGAATAGGGGAGGAATAATTACCTAGTAGGTGGGGTGTGGTTATGCAAAATTAAATAAATTGCACAGAAAAAGAAATACAAGTGTACTTTCACCCTCACTTTGCCTAATAAAACTTTCTTTTGCTAGCCCTGCACCTTGCCTGAATTTTTCTCTCATGAAGGACACAAGGTCCAAGGGAATTGCCATTTGTGATTCTGTTATCAGCAGTTTTATTCATAATAGGCCCAAAGTGGGAACAACCTAACTGTTCATCAACTGATGAATGAACAAATAAAGCTTGGCATATTCATGCAATGGAATATTGTTTGGTCATAAACTGAATGAAGTACTGACACATGCTACAGTATGGATGAACTTTGGAAACATATTAAGTGAAATAACCCAGACAAAGTAGCCATAGTATATGATTCCTTTTTTTTTTTTGGTGGTGCTGGGGATTGAACCCAGGGCCTTATGCTTGCAAGGCAGGCACTCTACCAACTGAGCTATACCCCCAGTCCTATATGATTCCATTTATATGAAATATCCACAAAAGGCAAATGCACAGAGACAGAAAGTAAACTGGTGGTGTCTAGAGTGGGCAATGAAGTTAGAGATTAAAAATGGAGAGTGAGTCAGGTGTGGTGGTGCAGGCCTATAATCCTGGTGGCTCAGGAGGCTGAGGCAGGAGGATCACAAGTTCAAGGTCAGCCTCAGCAATTAAGTGAGGCCCTAAACAACTTAGTGAGACCCTGTCTCAAAATAAAATACAAAAAATGGTTGGGGATGTAGCTCAGTGGTAAGGTGCCCCTGGGTTCAACCTCCAGTACAAAAAATTACTTAATTAATTAAATAATCGGGGAGGGATTATTAAAGGGAACAGATTTCTCTTGGGGTTATAAAATGTTCTAAAATTGTAATAATTGTGCAACTCTATAAATATACTAAAAACCATTGAATTATATACCTCAAATGGGGGAATTTGATAGTATGTGAATTATACCTTAATAAAGCTATTATTTAAAAAAATGATTGTTAGAATCATTTAATGAAAACCTCCCAAATGAAAGTACAAGGCCAAAATATAGAGACAAGCAACAAAAACAAGATTGAAACAGGAACTTAGAAGAAATAGAGACAATTTGGGACATGGGGGAGATTAAAATAATAGCTTCAGAAAGATAAAGATAAATATTGAAGACATAATAACAAATTGAGGAGGACAAGAATGTGCATTTGGAAATTAAAAAGATAATGCCTACCTCCAAAAGGTTAATATAAAAGTTGAATGGTAAAGTCTCGCATATGTTCTGTGTGGGCGAGGGAAAGGGTTCCCATCAGAGGGATGGGCTGGCTGAGAATTAAAAGCTGAGAAATATATATATAAAAAATAAAGACAGCTGGGCATGGTGGCGAACGACTGTAATCCAAGCGACTTGGGAGGCTGAGTCAGGAGGATCGCGAGTTCAAAGCCAGCCTCAGCAACTTAGCAAGGCCCTAAGCAACTCAGTGAGACCCTGTCTCTAAATAAAATACACAATAGGGCTGGGGATGTGGCTCAGTGGACGAGTGTCCCTGAATCCAATCCCTCTTAAAAAAAAAAAAAAAAAAAAAAAAAAGACAAAAAGTCAAGAACAATTTTGAAGCAGGGGCGAGATGGACTGAGCAGTCTGGAAGGGCTTGGCTCTAACAAGGGAAGGGGCCCCTGCCTGCTTTGCTTATGGCAACGCAGACTGAAGGGGGCCACAGGAGCTTCTCTGAAAAACAGGAGTGGGGTGGAGGTAAGCAAGCCATTTGGCTCGGGGGTCACTCCTATCTCCAGGTGCCTGTACTTGAACCTGAGCGGTGAGCTAGCACAGGATACCACGTGACTCAGGCATTCTCTAAGAGTCACCAGTTCAACAGCCAAAAATCAATATCCAACTGTGAGCTCCTAAGGCCAGATATTCCTGGTTAATGGCTCAAACTTCACCTGGTTCTCACACCAGTCATGGATGGCTCCCCACAATAAAGTCAATGAAATCTTTTAGAAAATGAAATAGAGACGTGGATGATAGGACACTGTGATACTGTGAAATATTTATTTGGTCTCTGTCCCAGTTTCCTGGCATGACTCCTAAAATCCTTGGCATCTTCAAAGTGACAAGTCTCTTTTGTATGCTAATGTGTTAATGATTGACTGGTAGGTGAAGGATGGGGGCTAGCCACAGAATAGACCAAGTCAAAATGAGATGGTTGGGACTTTAACCCTATCCCCCAACTTCTGAGGAGGGGAGAGGCCTGGAGGTTAAATTGATTATCAATGGCCAAGGATGGAATCAATCATGCATATGTAATAAATCTTCCATAAAAACTCAAAAGAGGTGGGCATGGTGGCACACACCTGTTATCTCAGTGACTTGGGAGGCTGAGGCAGAAGGATTACAAGTTCAAGTCCAGCCTTAGCAATCTTGTGAGGCCCCACGCAACTTAACAAGACCCTAACTTGTAATAAAAAATTAAAAGCGTTGGGGATGTGGCTCAGTGGTAAGGTGCCTTTGGGTTCAATCTCCAGTACCAAAAACCAAACCAAACAAAAAACCCCAAACATGCCAAAGAACAGGGTTCCAAGATTTTCTAGACAAGTGGAGGTTCCTGGAGGGTGATGCCCCAGAGAGGGCAAGAAGGCTCTGTGCCTCTTCTCTTATACCTTGCCCTATATATTTCTTCATCTGTATGCTTCATAAACATCTTTATAATAAACCTGTAAACAGAAGTGTTTCCTTGAGTTCTGTGAATAGATTATGCAAATTAGTTGAACCCAAGGAGTGGACTGCGGGATCCCAATTTGCATCTGGTTGGCCAGAAACTCTTGCAAAAGAACCCAGGGCTGTGGTTGGCGTGTCGGGCAGTCTGCCTGCTCCGAGTTACTCCGTTTTGTGTAGAACAGCAGTGTCTAGGCCTGAGTTTTACATTTTATAAGAAAGTTCGCTGAGGGATATACAAAGGGTAATAAAAAACTGGGACAAGAACAAAGAAAGCCAAATCCCTCAAAAAGTCTCAACTCTGTGAGAGCCACCTGTTGTCTCTGGAGATGGACCTAGAGTGCCTTATTCCGTCGCAGGATTCTCGCACAGAGCGAAGGGCACCAGCGCGGTCAGCAGGAGGCCGCGTTCAGTAGCGCAGCACTGGCCCGAGATTCATATCCAAAGGCTGAGCACCAAACACAGGAGGTGTCGCCTTATATGCCTCTTGTTAGCTCCTACTTATTTGCAAGCTATTTGTTGCCCATGTAAAGTAAAACACGTTCTGATTAGGCATTCCACTTCAGTACTATAGAGTTGCACAAGTGCTCCAACAGAGTTTGGGACGTGCACATTGATGGTGATGGTGCCATGTTGTCTTTCCTTTGTTCTGAGAAAGACCCTACCACAGTACTGTACATCCTTAGGTCACCCACTCTCTAATAACGTCCTGCCTGTTACTCTGAGCAACTCCCTTGAAATTCTTCCTGCCAGGTCGTAAGAATAGGTTGTTGCAGATTCCCACAGTTGCTTTGTTAGGGAGTAGCTAGGGGTGAACAGTGAAATGCATGGCAAGGGCACAGGTTTACTTTAAGTTACTGCTAAGGCAGGTGAGTAAATAATTTGTAGCTGATAACCCATAGAAAAGCACTGGTCCACAGACCTTGAGGACAAAACAAACAAAAGCAAAAGAGATAATGGAGTGGGGTTGTGCTTCAAGAAAAAAGGATTTATGGGACTAACTCTTCACAGGACCCATAAAGGTCAAGATAAAACTAGAAGTTAGGGTGCCTAACTTCTAAGTTAGCTTAGAAGAGGGTATTATTATTATTATTTTTTTTTGGTACTGGGGATTGAACCCAGAGGCACTCCACCACTGAGCCACATCACCAGCCCTATTTTGTATTTTATTTAGAGACGGGGTCTCACTGAGTTGCTCAGGGCCTTGCTAAGTTGCTGAGGCTGGCTTTGAACTCGCGATCCTCCTGCCTCAGCCTCCCAAGTGCTGGGATTACAGGCGTGCGCCACCAGGCCCTGCAGAAGAGGGTATTCTTTAGTGGCTCAGGTACACTAAGGTAACTTCTGACTGGCTACTGACCCCAATGCCCACATTAACATGGGATTGACTTGTAGATGAAGCCCACTTGAATAGGATGGCCACCGTGGACAGTTTCAGTGGACCCCCTAAGGTAAAAAATTCCACTGCTCGACATGAAGTAGGAGTTGAAAATCTGACTGGCAAAGCATACGGAAAGCGGCCCCCAGCTCTCCTGATAAACATGGAGCGGTAATACACTTGGAGACAGCACTGTCTCCTTTGCCGTTCTCTGCTTGGAGACAGCCCCACTCTCTCTCTTGAGAGGGCTCTCTGCTTCAGCCTTATTTTGCTTTTGCTTTATTTTCACCTGATTTCATTCTACTGTCACTTATAATAAAGTTCTCCTGCACGGCTCTTGGTGTCTGACTTTACATTTTCTTCTGTCAGAACAGAAGAACAGAGGTTTGAGGCTTTCCTGTCATAGCTTCCGTTCTGCACCAGGAGCTTTACACTGAGTGCAAGTCCTAAGGCAGAATGACTTGGTAACTTGTCTGGGCAAATAGATAATCAGCAGATGTTGGACATACAGAACTTATAGAAAAGAGTAACCCCCAGATGCAATGCACAATATTCAGGCGCAAACCAATAAAAAACAACTGCCCGTGAACTTATCAAATTAAATCAGAAGCACACAGGTGCATGTGTGGGAATATTTTGGTGAATTATAGCCAATGAAAGTCATGTAGCTTGTGAATTTATTGTTATTCAATAAATTCTGGCATTTTGAAAAGACACAACATGTCAGGTCTATGTTAATGTTGTAGCCTGAGTATGACAATTGGCATCCCCAGTGGAATTCTTAACTGATCCCTCAACCTGTGGGATCTGACACCATTCCTCATACTAGAGAAACCAGGCCCATGAGCTTGTCAAACACACCAGACCACTGAAGGATGCAGCCCTGGCACCTGAAAAACAGGAAAGGAGGGGCACCTGAGATGGTATGGTGGCATCATCTTTTAAAAAAAAATTGTTTTTTGTAGTTGTAGATGGACAGAATGCCTTTATTCAATTTATTTATTTTTATGTGGTGCTAAGGATTAAACCCAGTGCCTCAAACATGGTAGGCAAGCACTCTGCCACTGAGCTACAGCCAGCCCTGATTCATCATCTTATCAAACTTTCCAGTGAATGTAACACAGGTGACAAACTCCTGACACTATCTCTAGGGCTTCAGCTCAGCTCCATCTCCCTGCTTAACTCAGCTTATTTCAAAACTTCCCTGCTGCCTGGAACCTCACCTTGAACAAGCTCCTTGCCCTGAACAGCTCTGTGCCCTGAACAAGGTCATAATCTTATCTGACTATATGTGGTGACTTTGCATTTGTATGCTTTTTGTATCTGCCTTGGCTCTTGGTCTATCCTCTTGAAATCCTAGGGTCACCTTAATGCTTTCTTAGCTGTTTTATAACCTATATGTCATTAAGTTAAGGATTGTGTGTGATTTGAGTGTTGTAGATACTATTAAGACTGGAATAGCTGATGCAGTGGCACATGTCTGTATTCCTAGCTACTCAGGAGGCTGATGCAGAAAGATCACAAGTTTGAGGACAGCCTGGGCAACTTAGTGAGACCCTGTCTCAAAATAAAACTTTAAAAAGGTGGGAGCTGGGGGTATAGCTCAATGGTAAAGCCTCACTGAGTTCAATAACCAGTACAACACGTGCGCACACACACACATAGATTGGAATGGAATAAAGAACCTGTGGATCGCCTTGATCACGACACCAAGGGAACCATGAGTATTTTGGTGAATTAAAACTGATGAAAATGACACCGTGGGTTATAACACACAAATGTGTCTGATGTATGTTAACGGCATTGCTTGGTCACAACTGGCTTCTGCTCCAAGGGGCAATCTTGGGGACTGGTCCCTCAATCTGTGAGATTTGACTATTTGACTATTTCCAGGTAGTTGGTATTAGAACTGAATTGGGTTAGCACATACTCCTTCTGTGTTGGTGGCTGCAGAATTGGTTATTTGCTTGCTGGTGGAGAGAATTCCCTACAGCTTTTGAGAGCACAGAAGTCCCTTCAGTTGATTACTGTGGTGTGAGAGCAGAGGGAAAGCAGACATATAGATAGAAACCTGAGCATGAGAGAAGGTCAATCAGAAAACCCAATATCCAGCTCATAGTTAAGAATAGAGGGAATAAAGTCGAGAGAATTGATGCAAGAACATATCTGAAAACCCAAGGGCATGTGCCTCCATGTTGGACACTCCAAGACCATTCAGTATGATAAATACAAAACAATCTGTAACAAGGAACAGCATCATGAAATGACCACTCCACCCTCGACTAGAAGTCCAGTGCACCATCCATTGCACCACAGAGCCTGTTACTTGTCATGAAACAGTCTTAAATGCTTCTCAGGAAAATAAAATTAAATTAAAAGGTCACTTTACGGGGCTGGGGTTATAGCTCAGTGGTGAAGCACTTGCCTTGCATGCGTGAGGCACTGGGTTTGATCCTCAGCACCACATAAATAAATGAAATAAAGGTGTTGTGTCCACCTACAATAAAAAAAAATATCTAAAAAAGGTCACTTTATAGGTCTAAGGATCAGACCTCTCACAGTTCAACACCAGAAACAGGGGAACAAAACACAACTCTCCTCAAAATGCAGAGTGAATTTTCACCCTAGAATTTGATGCATATTTTCAGTCAAGTAGAAAGGGCACATTCTCAGAAAGCAAGGACGAAAAATTTTTCCAGGCATAAATCAAGAAAAGGAAGATACAACATTTGGCAAAAATGGGATCCAACACAGGAAAGAGACAAAGAGAACTCTGGAAATGACAACTGTTAGTCAGGTTTGGAAAGCAACCCATTCAGACTGCAGAGGGAGGGGGACAGGCATTTGTGCTGCTGGACGGCAGCCTGGCCTTGGATAGACCCACTGTGAAAACTGGAAAGGATAAAAAACAAAAAAGAGCAAAACTCCAAACTAAGTTTCAAAGAAAACAAAGAAAATGAAAAAAAAAGGTATTAAGTCCAAGAGGAAAATAAATTTTGTACTGAAAGGAAATATAATCACAATGCATTAATTGGCTCAAAGTTTACTTAGCTTGATCTTTTTTTTTCTTTTTCTTTTTTTTGGTGCTGGGGATTGAACCCAGGGGCACTCCACCACTGAGCCACATCCCCAGCCCTATTTTGTATTTTATTTAGAGACAGGGTCTCACTGAGTTGCTTAGGGCCTCACTGAGTTGCTGAGGCTGGCTTTGAACTCGCGATCCTCCTGCCTCAGCTTCCCAAGTGCTGGGATTACAGGCGTGTGCCACCGCGCTCGGCCTTTAGCATGATCTTAATAATATTTATAGTGACAATTGATTTACCTAAAAATTGTGATAGAACTATACTGGAAAACAAAACTTGGGGTAGGAAATATAAAAGAATGAGTACTATATGCATTTAATAGAAAATACGTAAAATATGTCAATCAAGAAATACCATTAACAAACCAGACATGGTGGTATGTGTCTATAATCCCAGGTACTCAGGCAGGTGGATCACCAGTTATAGGTCAACCTCAGCAGCTTAGTGAGACATTGTCTCAAAATAAAAAGGTCTAAGTATAGAGCTCAATGGTAGAGGGGCTCTGGGTTTAATTTTTAGTACTGAAAAGGAAAAAAAAAAGGAAAAATCATTAAACACATGTTAGGGAGATAATGGAAATGCCAGAAGAAACAACTTAGAAGTTGAGAGTGGTTATTGCTGAGCAAAATGGACAGAGATGGCTTTTCTTAGGATTGTAATTTTAAAAAATGCTGTATTCTTACTCTTTTTTTCTTTTCTTTTTTTTTTTTTTGCGGTGCTGGGGATTTGATCCCAGGGCCTTGTGCTTGCAAGGCACGCACTCCTTACTCTATATTTATAAAACTAAGATTTTTATACACAAAAGAAAGGATACCCGTCACCTAAACAGTAGTCTTTAAACTTGCTATGCTAGCAGAATGCTTTTTTTTTCTCACCTAACAAAAAGTAGAATAAATAAGAACAGCTGCTCTGACACTGCAGGTGACTCTCACCTCAGCCACTGCTGAGGCACCTCTTGGAAACCAGCTCTGAACTCAAACTAGTGTAAAAATTACCAATTCAGCTCCCTCTGCCCCATTAGAACTAATATACCTACGTACATTCTAACTTAACCAAAGTTATACAAGTTAGACTTAGAATCAAGGCCCAGGACTCCTTGCCCAGGATTCTTTTATATGGCCCTACTTCTAGAATTTAAAAATTAAGAATACAGAGGCACTAATACAAAATGAAGAATAAGACAAAGTTGATCACATTGGTGCTGGAGTCAGGGGAACATGAAAATGAGTTGAGACTTTGACAGGAACTCAGATCAAAGGAGGAAGAGAGGACATTAAGAAGTTACACCAAGAGTGGCAAGTAGGTTTTATCTCAGGTGCTTAGTTTGATCAATTAATAAGACCTGCTCTGAGAACTGAGTTGGATTTTGAGGCTACATCTGGGTTTGGCCAGGTATGCCTTGAATGATTGGTGCCGTCCTTATAACAGGGTGGGCATGACATACATATGCTATTCTTGTTATATATGGTTAAGTTATCATGATCTATGCTATAGTTTGGATGCTTGTTCCCTTTATTTATTTATTTATTTATTTATTTATTTATTTATTTTTTGATACGCTGCTCAGGCTGGCATTGAATTTCTTGGTTCAAGTCATCCTCCCACCTCTGCCTCCTGAGTGCTAGGCCTAGAGGCATGTGCTACCATGCCCAGGTCTGAAGTATAATTGCCATTGTAACAATGTTAAGAGGGGGGCCTTTGAGAGGTGATTAGGCTATGAGGACCCTGCTCTTGTTGGTGGGATTAATGCACTTATTAAAGGGTGAGTTTGGCCCCTTTTTCCTCTTTACCTTTCTGCCTTCCACAGCATGATAATGCAGCAAAAAGGCCCTTCCTGTATGCTGGCACCTTGATCTTGGATGTCTCAGTCTCCAGAACTATGAGAAAATAAATTTCTGTTCATTGTAAATTACCCAATGTATTGCATTTTGTTCTAGTAACGCAAAACAGACAATTATTTTCAGAGACATTAGTAGCTAACTTAATCATCAGAAGCCAGGCACTGCGGCACGTGCCTGTAATCCCAGTGTTGTGCCCAGATCAAGAATCCCCAAAGACCACCAGGGAGCTGTCTATGATGCAAAAGCAAGAGGGCCTTTATTGCAAGCTTGAGCTTGGACTCTCAGCATTCACTGATGCAGCAGGTACTGGCTGAGAGCCCCAAGTCTCGATTCAGCGGGATTTTTATGAGCTCCACGGTAGAGCGGGAAATTTGAACAAAGCAAGGTACACGACTGGCTGATCTTTCAACATATATGGCTTGGCATGTTTCCATTGGCTTATGGTACCCAGGTCTTAACATGGTTTGGAATGTTAGGTATTGGCTTGTTTCCCAAAGGCCAGTCCTAATCTTGATTTATGTGGTATGCTCTTGTTCTAGTGGCCTTCCTGGAATTGGCTATCTGAGCTCCAGGAAATAGAAATCTAGGCCTGGAATCTTTTATGCCCTAAATGCAGCCTGTCATGGCTGCGGTTCGGCTCCCTTTTCACCAGCAACTCAGAAGGCTGAGGCAGGAGGATTGAGTGTTCAAAGCCAGCCTCAGCAATGGTGAGCACTAAACAACTCAGTGAGACCCTGCCTCTAAATAACATACAAAATAGGGCTGGGGATGTGGCTCAGTGGTTGAGTGCACCTGAGTTCAATTCCTGGTACCAAAAAAAAAAAAAAAGAACCATCAGAAAACTGATGATTGCAGGAGGTACCAAGTAGTTCAGCAGGAAAGGAATAAAGCACAGGTGCAGCTGAATCTGACAGTGTTGGGTTCACCCTACATCTTCAGAGCACTCTGCTCCCTGGGGAATACTGTGCATTCTCCATTGCCCAGGTGTCACAATACTTGCTTACACTAGTCTCCAGATTCAGCACGATATTTTTCAATGCAAAGATTAAAGCAAAAGTAGAGAATGGTCCTCTCAGACAAAATGGCAGCCAGTAACTACATGGAGTCCTGCACATGCGAAATGTGGTTGGTGTGACCAAGAAAAGGAATTTTAATTAAAGTTAAAATTGAAGTTGAAACCCATTTTTACTTCCAGGAAGATGGAGTAGATGTACTTTTCCTTATTCCTTCCATTAAGAACAACTAAAATTCATATAAACACAAGATACTGAGAAGTGGGGAGAAGGCGGCAGACCAGTTGGGAACTTCTGTACCTGAGGAATGAAATGGGGGTGGGTTTTCTGGGTTTTCTTTTTGCCTTTTTATACCAGGATTGGAGGTGAAGAAGTTGGCAATCCAGAAATGACAACAAGCATAGACAACGAGGGAGAAAGCCTTCTCCCTCTAATCAAAAAACAAGGAAAGGGAGAGACTAGGAATTCAGCACTGAGACAATGCTACATTACTCCAGTCAACACATGCCTGCAAAGACTGAATGGGAAGTCTTGAATTCCTTGAATGCCCCAACATTCCTGCCAGAGTGATGTCAGAGCATTCCAAAGTAGGAAGCTGGATTTACAACCTCATTGGCTGCTAATTCCTTACCTCCAGGTGGTCTAAGTAGTAAGCATATGAGGAGCCTGGATCTGTCCAGCAATAATGGGGTGTTTCTCTCACTTCCTGCGAGGGCAGTTTCAGAGGAGGCCAGGTGGAACGTCCAGACTTTGCTTATCATTGTCAAGTGGTGATGAGGACATGCCCTTGTGGTGGACACAACATGGATTCCAGGCACTTCCATCCCTGTTCATCAGTAACAAGAGGCCTCTCTGCCTCTGAGTATCAAAGAGGTTGAATGGAATCTCCTTCTTTTTTTCTTTTTCTGAGTGGAATCTTCTACCTTCTCAGGCAATATTGAGGCCACCTGTCTACCTTTTTCTGACAAAGCAATGTCACTGAAAGTCAGTTAAAACAGAAGAACCTTGCCAGGGGTGGTAGCAAATACCTGTGATCCTAGCTACTGGGGAGGATGAAGCAGAAGGAATGCAAGGTTGAGGACAGTCTGGACAACTTAGTAAGAGCCTATCTCAAAATAAAATGTAAAAAGAATTGATTTAGCTCAGTGGTAGAGCACTTACCTAGCATGTGCAAGACCCTGGGTTCAACCCCCAGTACTGCAAAAGACAGAACAAAAACAGAAGATCCAAAGTCTTAGAAGAACATAATACAAAAATGTATTAGTTTTCATCAAGAATCAGTCATCATACCAAGAAGAGCTCAAAACTGACTGGAAAATATTAATAGATGACAACAGTAAGATGACAGAGATGTTAGAATCGCATAAGATTTAAAATCAGCTATAATAAAAAGGCCCCAAAGAACAAACACAAATACTCTTGGAACAAATGAAAACAGAAAAACTAAGCAAAGAAATAGATACTACAAAGAAAAAAATAAAATCTCTAAATGAAAATTTTAGAACTAAAAACACAATAACTAAAATGAAAAGCTCAATGGATAGGCTCATGAAAGTGAGAAGAAAGAATCAGTGAACTGGAAGAAAGAATAACAGAAATTAGTGTGAACAAGAGAGAAAATTGGAAAAAAGAAAAAAGAAAGGAAAAAGAATTGAATCTCAAACATTACAACAAAAGCTCCATATTGTGTCACTAGAGTTCTAGAAGGAAAGTAGGAAGGCAGGGTTCATGGGGATTAAAATGCTATGGATGAAATAATAGCTGAAAGCTGATCAAATGTGGCAAGAGAATGAACCTACAGATTCTAGAGGTTGAGCTGAGTGAACCACAAACCAGATAAATATGAAGAAGTCCAAAGTGCACAATCAAACTTCTGAAAAGTAATCCAAGAAAAAATCATGGAAGCTGCCGGAAAAAAACAATACTTTATCTATCTCTAGAGGAAAAATAATTAGAACAACAGATTCTCTTACAAAGACAAAATGAAGGGGCTCATTATTTTTCTTTTCTTTTCCTTTTTGTTGGGGGGGGGGTACCAGGGGTTGAACTCAGGTCGTGTGGCACATGACACTGAGCCACATCCCCAGCCCTATTTTGTATTTTAGAGATAGGGTGCTTAGCACCTTGCTTTTGCTGAAGCTGGGCTTTGAACACGCAATCCTCCTACCTCAGCCTCTTGAGCTGCTGGAATTACAGGTGTGACACCACTGTGCCTGGCCTCGTTATTTTTCAAATACTGAAAAAGAAGGAGAAAAAGAAAGAAGAAAGAAAGAAAAAGAAAGAAAGAAAGAAAGAA
>JAJEJO010000676.1:123290-144596 GCA_020662805.1 Glaucomys volans | reverse complement strand
AAAAGAAAGAAAAAGAAAGAAAGAAAGAAAGAAAGAAAGAAAGAGAGGAAGAAAGAAAGAGAAGGGAGAAAGAAAAGGAAAGAAAGAAAGAAAGAGAAAGGGTGGGGGTGGAGGAAAGAAAAGAAAAGAAAAGTAAAAAGAAGAAAGAACCCTTGACCTAGAATCCTATAACCAGTGGAAATATTTTTCAGGAAAGAGGAGAAAGTGAAGGCATTCTTGAATGAAGGAAAAAATTTGTCATCAGTAGACCTAACCTAAAACAATGGTTAAAGGAATTCTCTAAAAAGAAAAGCAAAGGAGAAGTTAAACAAAAAAGAAAGCAAATAGCATAAAAATCCCTAGAACATAAGGAAGAGAGAAGACAGTAAGCAAAAATATCCATAAAAGCAATAGACTTTTTTCGTTTTCTAAAGTATGTCTGATGGTTGAAACAAACATATAATGCCATTTGATGTGAGCTGGAAACAGAACCATGTTCCATTCAGGCATCCATGTTCCTCCCTCCCTCCCTCCTCCCTCCCTTCCTCCCTTCCTCCCTCCTTTCCTCCTTCCCTCCCTTACTTATAATTGGGACTGAACTCAGAAGTGCACTACCATGGAGCTGCATCCTCAGTCTATTATTCATTGTTTCATTTTGAGACAAGGTCTCACTAGGTTGTTGAGGCTGGCCCTGAACTTGCAACCCTCTTGCCTCAGCTGCCCTAGTAGCTGGGATTACAGTCATATACTACTACGGCCCACTGCAAAAGGTTCTTACTGATGGGAAAACATACAGTGGGGCTAATACTAGCACAGGACTACTTATAAATATGCACTTAATAGAAAAAAAACTTTTTTTGAGACAGGTCTTGCTATGTAGTTTTGCCCAGGCTGACCTCCACCTGGTGATCCTCCTTAGTCTCCTTAGTAGGCATGTACCACTGTGCCTGGCTAGTCTTTTTTATTATGCTGAATTTTGGTAGTAGAAATAAGTGCTAGTTGCTGAGACTATTATATAATGTACATGTTAACAGCTAATTATTCCTTAATGTATAAGTACCTCAAAACATTATGTTGTACCTGGTACATATATACAATTCTGAGTCAAAGTTAAAAAAAAAAGTACTGAGGCTTTAAATTGGGTTTACAAATCATAGCTGGAAAAAGTAGGATGAATTTAGCAAACTATTTAAAAAATATACAATTTAGTTGGGGGAGCAGCTCAGTGGCAGAGCACTTGCCTAGCATGCACAAGCCCCCCTGGGTTCCATCCCCAGCTCCTGCAGCGGCAGGGGAAAAATGATTTAGATATAGAAGATTTGGAGGAAGCTTACCACACTGGCTAGTGTTTTTGTCAAATTTTGATTTAGCAAGAAACACATAGCATGAATGTGTGAAGGAAACTGAAAGGAATGTAATAAGCTATTTCTTCCCTCCACGGAATTCAGTTACACCCAAGCATGACCACAAATATGCTAAAGCCAGGTCTGACTATGCCTCTGTGATGCTCTGAGCAGAGGCTTTCCCTCCTATGGAATCTGGCAGAAATGCTGAAGGTCTGTCTCTGTAACCTGTTTTCTGGTTGTGAGCCCAATTAGTTCACTTTAAGTGAAAGGAAGATGAAGAGGGAGAAAAGGATGGAAATCTTTTTTAATTAAAAAAAATTTTTATACGGGGAATTGAACGCAGGGACACTTAACTACTCATCATATTCCCTGTTCCTTTTTTGTTTATGAGACAGGGTCTTACTAAGTTGTTTAGGGCCTCATTAAGTTGTCGAGGCTGGCCTCCAGCTTGTGATCCTCCTGCCTCAACCTCCTGAGTCCCTGGGATTGCAGGCGTGTGCCACTGAGCCTGGCAGGGAATGGAAATCTTTTGGGATTCTCTAAAGTAGGCATCGAGCATTAACACTCAAAACATGAAATTAGGATTATTATTTTTAGGGATATTTAGATGGATGCTAAGCACATACAAAGATGCTCAACTTTATTTTTCGAAATATGAGAAATGTCAAGTAAAATTACACCAAGGTAAAAAAAAATTTTTTTTAAAAACTAGTCAATGGGCAAAAATCAAAAAGGTTGGTATTATATTGTGTGGTTGGTAAACTGTAGGCAAATGGTCCCCTATATTTATTTTTATGGGAGTATACATTGGCACGATACCTGTTGTCAGGTCTGAGATTCCCTTTATCCTTTCATGGATGCTGGAATAAGACAAGAGTGTCCTGGATCAGAGACAAAGCACTTTCTCACAGCACAGCAAGCAGCAGGAACATGTTTGTCAGTTCATTTTACCCCCAAATGGACAAGAGGGACACTGTGTTAGACCCAGAGAGATCCAAACTTCTTTGTCCTGAAGAGCACCTTCTTCTTTCAAGCTGTTGACTGTAAACCAAACCCTGAGAAATGGCCCAGGTCGAAGGGTCAGGTCCTGCATTCTTGGCATATGCCACGAGTACTTTCTCCCAATATCAGTGTGGGGCAGTGTGGCAATAAAAATTGCAAATAACCTAATTTTTGACCTAGCAATTCCACTTTTAGGAATCTATCCTACATATTCACTTTCCCGTATATAAAGAGGTTATTTGCTTATCAATATGAGACTGGTTTGATTACAACACCATCTCCATGGAATACTATGCAGTAATAATCAAAAATGAAGAGGGCTGGGGACGTAGCTCTGTGCAGTGCTTGCCTTGAGTTTGATCCCTAACACTGCAAGTTTCCATGCTGTAATAGTTGCCAAGACACACTGCACATTGTCAAGTGAAAAAAAGTTGTCAAAAAAAGTATTACATTCTCCTATTTCTGTAGGAAGTAATATAGAACATATACACATTTTTTTATACTGTGTATTACATAAGATTTCATTTCTCTCAGGATGCACAATAACCTACTAATCATTTGTTGTCTGAGGGTAGAGGAATGATTGGAAAATTTTTTGGATATTTTTAGATGTCTTGATATTTTTTTTTGATACTGGGGATTGAATGCTGGGGCACTTTACTACTGAGTTACATCCTAGTCCTTTTCATTTTTTATTTTGAGGCAGGGTCTACTAAATTATTAAGGCCCTTGTTAAGTTGCTGTGGCTGGCTCCTAACTTGCAATCCTCTTTACTCAGTTTCCCAAGTAACAAGGATTACAGGTGTGAGCATATATCTTGATTTTAAAACCATATGACTGTACCCATTTAAAAGGCTAACCTAAAGTAAACAAACCAATCTTTTACAAATTTCAAGATTTTTTTTAGATGTTGATAGACTTTATTTTTTTCATTTATTTCTATGTGGTACTGAGAATCAAACATGCTAGGCAAGTGCTCTACCACTGAGCCACAACCCCAGTCCCTCCAAATTTCTTAATATGACTGACCATTTTAAATGAAAGGGTAGGTGCGACACTCATCCTTAGTTTATCTGTAATGATGCAGAGGAATTAGTTCCTATCCATGATTTATCACCCACAATATATATCTGATATCCCACGTAAGCCACTCAAAACCCTAAAAAGAGGTACATTTTATCCCCATTTTATAGGATAGAAGATGGTCACAGACCAATGGCCTGATTTAGTCTTTGTGTTTGACTGAAAATCCATTTTTTTTTTTTTCATATTCCAGGCCCTTTGTGAGAGAGAGCCTGTCTGGGAAGCATCTCTCCCTACTCATGACAGCAACTCTGTCAGGAGTTTTTAAACCTGGCTGCACATGAATCACCAGGAAAGTGTGTGTGTGTGTGTGTGTGTGTGTGTGTGTGTTTAAAGGGAGTTACAAAATGCTAATAAAGAAAAGATCTGACAAATTCCAATAAAACATGACACCAACTAAAGGATTTGGACTCAAAATTTTTTAATAATAAATTGTGCCAGTAGAAGCTTTTCAAAGGCAAATGATATATCAATAAATAATAGTTAAATTGAGTTCCTGAGAAAGAACCTACCACATGAAAGTATGTCAGAGCGCTGTAAATAACAACATGGCATTACTATAAAATAGAGAAAATACTGTAAGTCATGATACAAGCACAGCAGACTTCAGAATATGCCATTCATACAAATGTAAACCAGTACACAGGAATCGTTTTTTTTGACATTGATAAACTTGTGTTGTTGCCTAGATAGATACTAAATAATGGATACATTACACTAAGAACTTCAAAAAATATGTGGAATAATATAATGAAAAATATGATGCATCAGTTGTTTTAAAAAGCAAAAAAGAATTGAACTTTTTACTCAAATATAAATCACTTTAAATAGGAACCATACTAATTTGAAATAAGGGATATTTTGTGTGTTTATCTATATAGTTATATATACACCTATATGTCTAAGAAAATATGTATGGCTTAATGGTTTTTTTATTCCAATGTTACTTTGAAGAATCTTTGCTTTTTGTTTTTTTGTTTTTTTGTTTACAAAAGAATACATTTAGAAAAATGTGTAAATGATTTGACAATACATTTGTCTAAATATATTGTTTAAACCAAGTTTTGACCCTTTAAAGCACACTTAAAAAAATGTGAAAGAACCATAAGATGGTTTAATTTCTTCTCAGCTGTCTTAAGACAACAGGAGGAATGAAGTTCATTTAACCTTTTGGTGTGGGCTGCTGGCAGAAAAATGAAGGAGGGTAGCTACTGGATTCCACATGCAGCTATACCAATAATGAAAGGAGCAAGAAATAGACACAGACCTATGACTAACTTAAAATGTTTTGGTATAGCTGAATTAATCCCTTTTGATGTATATAAGTTTAGTACATGACAAATATTTGTTTACTCCCCAAAGAATCCAATCATACCCAAGACACACACAAAAATCACTTCTCAGTTACACATCTGCATTTCTTTAACAAAACAATAGGGATACAATCACAGCGAAGAATTCACCCACATGATACATCATCAGCACATTGTCTAGATACCTCATTTAAAAACACTCAGTAAAAACATATTCACAGGACCTGCTGTGAATGGCAAGATACGTAATTTTATAATAGAAAAACCCTGCTCATGCAGTACTTTACACACGCCAGACACCTGAAGTCACACCCACATCACTTTGCTCACACTTTCTATTATACTATTTATGCAAAAAGCAAAAAAGCAGCTTTTAACATTATATCACAATTTTGAAATGTGGAAAAAATACAAAACAAAAACCATTGTGTGGATAAAATGGTCTCTGTGACATCAGAGCAGAGCTTTATCTTTTTTTTTTTTTCAAATATTATTGCACAGGGATTTTTTATCACGTGTTCTTCACTTTTCATGTCTTTTCCTAAATGTGAATAAGTGCTATGGATAAAATACAAATGTAGAAAATAACAGCAGCATGATTTGTCAAAGTTAATCCCTACAATTTAGTAAGAAAAATTGGATATGAACAAAATAAGTGCTCTTTCTAAACTGGACTAAACTTTTAAAAACTTTAATTTAATGCAGTGAAGGCCTTCAAGGCCGATTCCGGGACCTGCGGACCTTCCTTCCTGACACCATCAGACAGAGCCTGGACGTGAAGCCCTGCGCGGCGTCAGTCCTTTCTCCTCTGAGTTTCCCGTTGGCTGGGGCGTCCCGGTGAGGACTGATGCACACCGAGCCCGCACTCCGCCTGCCCGCGCGGGGCCAGCTACACGTACACCGGCTGGCAGCCCTCGGCCTGGCCCACCGGAGCACAGGTTCCCAAACCCGAGTCCGCGGACGTGGACGCCTCTGCTCCCGGGGGCTTCGGGCATCTGAAGGGGTAGCCATTGTCGTCGAAGAACCTCCGGAAGGTGAACTCGTAGAAGGCGTGCTCGGGGTGCTTGTTGCTGGGGGAGGCGAGCGTGTCCCAGGCCTTGGCGCTGCCCTCGCTGCCCTCGTTCCACGGGCTTTCTTCGTCTACTGGGTCAAAATTGGAGGTGTCCATGGGGTGGCTGATGGTGGGGACGTAGGGCGCGGGCTGCTTCCGGAGGTCGCCGGAGAAGTCCACGGCGCTGAAGAAGGGGTGGGCCTTGAGGTCCTCGGCGCCCTCCCGCCCCAGGCGGCAGTCGGCCGAGCAGCACAGCTTGGTGATGAGGTCCCTGGCCTCCGGGCTCAGCTTGACCTGGGCTGGAATGTGCAGTGTGTTCTCCCAATTTATCACCTACAGAGACAACAGCACCAGAGTTTTAGTCTCTCCTCTTGACTCAAGGTCCATCTAGGGCAGCTCTTGGGCAGCACTTGATGACATGGCTTTTAAACCAGTCCAGCTTCACGTCGGGAGGGCAGTTAGACAGCAAGGTGCAGTGCGGACCTGAGCACCTCCCAGGCAGTGTGGTTGTAGGAGGTGGCTCACAGGCCAAGACTTGGGATGAGGAAGTGAAGAGAGAAAGAAAGACACTTTCTTCTACCAGAAATATTGTGTAGCCAAGGAATGTTGTGCTTTCCATACAGATGAAGAGATTGATGTATGAGTTGCTTCTAGAGCTACAAATGGATTTCTTCTATGCCATCACAGAAATGCAAAGCCCATCATAACAGAAATGGTTAGTTGGTTGGTTGATTTTTCTGATGCTGGAGACAGAACTTAGAGCCTTGAGCATTTTAGGCAAGTACACTGAGCTATGTCCCCAGCCCTATGAAATGGTTGATTAGTGTTTTGTAGGAGGGAAAAAAAACCCACAAAGATCCCTGGCCTTAGCCTCAGGTTCATAATGCTATACCACAGTACATAACCATTGGGAAGTTCATTAAATACATTTGTCAAGGAGATGTGTCTACTTTGAACAGAAATCATAAGGAATTTCCATATTATTTTTTACTTAGACTCTGCATCAGACAAGGCCAATATAACAGGCTACCAGCTGGGGGTAAGAGGACAGTGGTGAGGCATAGAAGTAGGTGGGCAATTGTCTGAGAGGGCTAAACCCAAGGAGTTTTGTTGTTGTTTGTTTTTTAGTAAAGCTAAAACTATAAAACTCAGAAGGTCAATGAGTACATGAAATATGCTAAATATCACCGATCATTAGAGAAATAAAATAAAAACCACAATGAAATAACACCTCACATCCACTAAGATGTCTACTATTCAGGAAAAAGGTGTGTGTGGGGGGGTGGTAAGCACTGGCAAGGATGTAGATAAACTGAAACCAATATTCCCTACTGGTGGGAAAGTAAAATACTGCTTTAAAGAGGAAGGAAATTCTGACATGTGCTATAATAGGAATGGATCTTGAGGATATTATGCTAAGTGAAACAAGGCAGTCACAAAAGGACAAATAATACATGATTCCACATATATGAGGTACTCAAACTTGGCATTCTTTACAATTTGGCAGTTTCCTAAAAGGTAAACATGGAATGACTGTATGATCCAGAAATTCCACTTGTGGGTACATACCCCAAATAATTGAAAGCAGGGTCTGAAACAGATACGTGTACACCCATGTCTATTCACAGAAGCCAAGAAGGGGAAACAACCCAGATGTCCATCAACTATGAATGGATAAATGAAGCTTTAAAGAGGAAGGACATCCTGACACATGCTACACCATGGATAAACCTTAAGGATGTTATGCTGTGAAATAAGGTAGTCACAAAAAGACAAATAATGTATAATTCCACATATATGAAGTACCGAAATTTGGTAAATTCAGAGACAGAAAGGATACAGGTTAGGAAAGGCTGATGGGGCAGAAGGGGAAAAAGGCAGTTATTGTTTCATGGTCAAATATTTGGAAATAGAGAGTGGAGATGGTCACACAACATTGTGAATGTACTTAATGGCACTGAATTGCATACTTCAAAGGGTTAAAATGGTAAATTTTAAGTTACATATATTTTACCACAATACAAAAAGAATCTGGTTAATTATATAGGCATATTAGTGAGTGGTTCAGCATTCAATAAAGATGCAGAAAAGGCCAAATTGCAATTGTATTATTCTTAGAGTGAAACTAAGCCTTAATTTAAGGTTTTCCTAAACTAAATTTAGGCTCTACCATGGATTCCAGGGCATATGAAAACTTCCTAAATTGTGCATCAGAGGGTAGATTTCAAATGCTCAATTCAATCCCTAAGTAATAATTTATTTCAGAAAGCAAATGGTTGTCATTTCTAAAATGAATTATTTAGTATTAAATGATTAATTGGCAGATTTAATGACTTCAAATGAGTATTAGGAACACACAAGTAGCCTAATCACCTAGCTGATAATTTGCAAACAGCAGTGATAACATCCAAATAAGCACACAGATTTCTTTAGCTTTAGGTCACAAAGTTCTATGTGTTCTTTGCAAAGAAGGCACAGATGGTGGTAAGAGGTGATCTGCCAGGTGCCCTTACTGCTTCTCATTGTGTAGTTCTGGCCTGGGAATAAGAAGACGCCATACTGACAATGGATTAAAAATTTCAGATACACAAACACATGGGACCTGAGGTCTAATTTTGTGGCTTTACTTATCAAAATGAAAAATATTTTAAAATGGATAATAGCTGAGTGTGATGGTGCATACCTGTAATCCCAGCTACTCCAGAAGGCTAAGGAAAGAGAATTGCAAGTTTGAGTTTGAGACCACCCTTGGTAATACAGTGAGACCCTGCCTCAAATTAAAAAAAACAAAAAAAAACTGGGGAGGTAGCTCATTTGTAGAGTGCTTGCCTAGCATGTGCAAGGCCTTGGGCTCAATCCCCACTACTGAGTGAAAAAAGGAAGAAAGGAAGAAAGAAAAAGAAAGAAAGAGAGAGAGAGAGAGAGAGAGAGAGAGAGAGAGAAAGCAGTAATTTCAAAGGATAACATTACTTTAAAATAACCTCAGTATATAGAACTGCCATTTCTATCCTACTCAAAATAGTAAGAGGTCAAACACGAACCAAGAATTCAAGGATGGATGATTCAGAAAAGTACAGTGCTCTGCGAAAAGCAGGTATAAGCTCCTTTCTGCTTACCTTTAGCTGGGTTTCTGTGGGAGTAGGAGCCAAAAATGGCGGCTGTCCCACCAACATCTCGAAGAGAATCACACCAACACTCCACCAGTCACAGAGCTGAGTGTACCCTGAAAGACAAAGGTCACTCACTCAATCCCAGCACTGGCAGATTCTTCTCCAAGGTTAAGTTCTATGAGATCCTGAACATAAAGATTTACTGTGAAGTGGAAAAGCAGGCTAATGTAATATTTTGCTAGTAGAAGAGAAACCTACATAAATGCCTGTCCTTACACAGGAAGACTGAGAATGGTGGGCTGGAAGGGGCTGGGATCAGGGTGCTACAGTCATCATGGGGAGGGGGCACAGCCCTTTTATAGTAAGAAAAGACTTTTTATATTAAAAAGATGATTGATATTGTTAGCAATAACACTGATGTTAGTCAGAATTTTAAGTTCTTGTCAGGTGCGGTGGCACATACCTGTAATCCTAGCTACTCATGAAGCTGAGGCAGGAGGATTCAAAGTTCAAGGCCAGCCTCAGTAACTTTGTGAGACCCTATCTCAAAATAAAAAGGGCTGGAGATGTAGCTCAGTGGCAGAGGACCCCTGAGTTCAATCCCATTTAAAAAAAAAAAAAAAAGGAATTTTATGTTCTTAGAGATCAAATTAGCAAACGCCCATAAAACAAAATGCCACGACTGGGGAATGGGCAGGTAAGGACACAGGGAGGACTTCCTGGGGAGGCTTCTAAGTCAGTTTTGGAACAAGCTGAAGAATATAAAGATGAGGAGGATGAGTGCAGGCTACTTTGGCAATGGGACAATAGTCACTATAACCCAAGACATATTCCTTGTATGAGACCCTGATGGTCAGGCATTCCTCAGAGTCCCCATCTGAGGTATCAGGGGCAGCCTCAAGGATTCCATGAAGTGGGTTTATTTATCTTTGATTCTCTCCCACTTTTCTTTCAGAGCCCCAGGTTCCAATCAAGCTAGGCTAGTCTTCATGTCACCTAACCCTTCTTAAGTGGGAAACATGTGAGGAGGTCAGTTTACGGGGAGACCTGCTGGACTCCTGTGTTTTCCCTCCATCTAGTCTCTTCCTGCCCCAGGTGGCACTGGAGGCTATAGTAACCCTGACAACTGGCTCCTCTGGAATGGTTCACATGGTAGAGGATGTGAGGCCTTCCCAGGCACCAGAGTTAGTATTTATAAGCTCTTGAGGAGTTAACTTCCACATACATGGTGCTGAGTGGTTCAGTAATCTGCCTTGGATTACCATAGCCAACAGAGAAACCTCGACTTGAACTGGTCTTGCTGGCTGCAAACACTTCAAACAATGTATGTGAAGGAAAGGCAGCTTAAGTCTAGATTTATTATATGGAATCAGACCAACAGCCTACTGTCACTACAGGTCACGCAGGATCACTGAAGGACCCTCTTGCTCTGAACCAGATATTGTATTTGATAGAATGAAACATGTATCTAGGAGACAAATTTTATTGAGTACTGGTGATTTTATGCCTACTATTGTCTGCCAATTTACCTCCTAGGAGATTTTGGGGTAGTAGGGAGATTAGGTGGGAAACAATATTTGTGTGTTGAATGTGTATAACTGGCTGGGAACTTGGGCAAAGGAGATTTAAGAGAGAGCCCACAAATGATGGTCTGGGGGACTGAGTACTGTCCTGTGGCCCCAGAGTTGTTTCCACCATTTGACTCTGTGCAAACCAATTCTAAAGCCATTTCCTTGGTCCTCGGTAGAAAGCCATACCTTACACATTCCAGTCAGAGGAAAGGGCAGGTAGACTTTGGCCTAATGGTATGTGAAGCAAGGGTACTTCCAGAACAGAGCCGGGAAGTAGGAAGCTTGTTTGTTAGGGACGGTTCAGTCCTGTAAAGCTAGACCTGGAGAGACTTCTCAGAGGTTACCCGGCTCCATACAGCTGAAGGTAAGGATGGCTGTAAGCCAGAAGCTGGATGTGGGAATAAGCAGCCAATGGCATACCTTTGCGCAAGAGCACCTCCGGAGCAATGTAATTTGGGGTTCCAACTAGCGAGTGTGCCAGGCACCTCTGGTGCTGCTTCCGTGCTCTCTGCTCCAGGGTCTTCAGTCTGTCCCCACATCGACAGTTAGATACATCGTCCCAGAGGTCACTGGGCTCCATGCTATCCTGTCTGATGTGGTTCCCTTTGACGAGGAATCATGGGTAGCGAGAGAAGAGAACAAAAAATAAAATGAGTTTTCGCTACTAAACAATGAAGCTTAGCAGAAAAGTAATTCCAATCAGCTGCTGACACTTTAGGCTGAAGGATCCTCCCCACCTGCTCCACAGGGGCAGCTGCGGTTCCAGGGCTCTGAGACACAGTTGTGAGGTAAACACCAGGGCTAAGCAGAAAGGGTGGCTGGAGACTAACAGCCAGCTACACTGTGCTGAGCTGGGAATGAGACATGTGAATAATACAGTCTGGAAGGAGTTTGGGGCATCACTATCGGGCTAATATCAAAAGGTGTCAGCAAGCCTCACAGGACAGTTTATGGTAAGCATGGAAAAATTAAAAAGAATTTAAAAAGTATGAACAAAAGTGACTTAAATTCCAGAAAAAGTGAATGATTTAGGTTCATTTTGAGTTTTTGAAAAGTCTTAGCTTTGGGACTAATGACAGCTATTTCAAGCATCCCAGGCATTAGTGAACAGCTGTTTTTGACCTTTCCAAATAGCAGAACCACTGGAAAGGAATTAAACTATATATTAGACAGATCCAGGTTAGCTACGAAAAAGGACTCCTTGGGAAGCTGTGAGACTTCTATTCATTTATTTTGAGATGGGGTGTTGCTATATACCTAGGCAGGCCCCCAACTCTTGGGTTCAAGTAATCCTCCTGCCCGAGCCTCCTGAGTGGCTGTGACTACAGACACATACCACTGTATCCAGCCTCTGAGACCTTTACTTTTTAAGGCTTGTTTAAATAGGGCAGAGTGATGGCTCTTCACAAGGGCCTCATGACAACATCATCTAAAATGCAGTAAAACTTAAATCCACTAACAATGAATTTTGTCCCATCAGCCCAGATGTGGAACACTTATAAAAACTTAAATATAGTATATAATGTATAAAATCACTATAGAGACTTATATAGAATTATAATTATGATATAATATTAACAATATAAGCTCTAGAGTATGATTTCCAACTTATTTTAATGCACCTGTCAATTTTTTTTGACGAATTTATAATTGAAAATGTAGGACTTAGTGTGTTAGTAAAAAAATCTCACACATATACTCTTCCTTTAGGGAAGGAAGGTTATCACACCAAGTTAAACAATAATGGAGTGATGAATAATTTCAAAATAATCAGGAGCCACTGGGATGGGGAATAATTATTCTATATGATACATAGTGATATATGATTCTATAAGATACATCAAAATGGATATGGCATGCCTAAGATAATACCTTTCTGGTAGTATTTGGAATTGTGAGTCCACCTGAATCCAGTACAGAGGCCAAAATCTGTCAGTTTGATGTGACCATCCAGATCTATCAAAATGTTGTCAGGCTTGATGTCTCGGTGGATGAAGCCCATCTTGTGGACACTCTCAATGGCCAAAGTCAACTCTGCAATGTAGAACCGGGCCAGGTGCTCAGGGAAAACCTCCATCCGGATCAGCAGGCTCATCATGTCCCCCCCAGGGATGTAGTCCATCACAAAGTACAGGCTGTCTTTGTCTTGGAAGGAGTAGTAGAGTTTGACCACCCACTCATTGTCCGCCTCAGCCAGGATGTCCCTCTCAGCCTTGACGTGGGCCACCTGATTCCGGTTCAGGACGTCTTTCTTCCTCAGGGTCTTCATGGCATACAAGGCATGAGTGTCCACCTTACAAGCCAGGCATACTTCTCCAAAGGCACCGATCCCCAGGGTTTTGATTTTCACAAACATGGATTTGTCCATCTTGGCCCTCTTCAGCCTGTTGTAATTTGACTCCTTCTGGTAGAGGATCTTCCTCATCTGTTCCTGCTCAGCCTCACAGAGTCCAGCCTGCACGCAAGGAAAATCAGAAGGGGTCACCTTAGAGGGATCCTATGGTAGCAAGTGATGGGGGCAGGGGAGGCCCTGGAACTAAGTGGACTCCACAGAAAGGAAAATATAGAAGAATGATGGGCTGGGATATAGCTCAGTTGGTAGGGTGCTTGCCACATAAGCACAAGGCCCTGGGTTCAATCCCCAGCACTGAAAAAAAAAATTTATATATACATATGTGTGTGTGTATATACATAAATGTATGTGTATATATATATATATATATACACACACACACACATATGTATATATATGAATGAATGGGTCTAATCTACAAGCAAAATAATCATCAGTTTGTTCCTTATTTTCATATATAGATATGATCCTGCATATGAAATCCAAAGTTCAGACAGTATAGAGTTCTTTCTCTAGGTAACTTTAGTTTCTAAAAACTAAGGGAAACCTCTATTGATGTAACTTGGTGGGAAAAGGGTCCACAATATTCCTGGAACTCCAAGAACAATCTAATACTTTACTACATGAAAAGAAATGAGAAAACAAAACAAGGAAATACATATGGACAATAGGAAGAACACACATTTGATTTTTAGAATTTGGAGTGATTTAAATTTGTGTGATTTAAAGTTACTGTTATACTTTAATTGGAAAAACTTCATTAAAAAATCACCTTTTGGGGCTGGGGATATAGCGCAGTTGGTAGAGTGCTTGCCTCACATGCACAAAACCCTGGGTTCAATCCCCAGCACCATAAAAAAAAAAAAAAAAAAAAACCCAAAAAACTTTTCTAGTACTTGAGTGTCAATTGAGATATGTTTAAAACAATTCTTTACCAGTTAAAAACTTAAAGGATGGATAACTGATTACTAGATATATTTTTCTTTATGAACCCCAATTTGTAAAACTTCAAACTTTGTTTCTACTCTTCCAAAATGTTACATTAATGTTACATTTTTTAAAGTAAGCCATGATGAAATTTGAGTAAAGACACACCATAAAAATCAGTTTGCTAATTTGCCTTTTAGCAACATTACGGACAGCTATCAGAGGCTCCTGAAATTAGAGGGAAGAGGAAATGAGAAAGGGAGGTATTCGCATCTGTGAGTACTCCAAGCTGCTGGTCCCATAACCAGCAGCCTGTGATGAAGGTGTATATTAGGAATAGTACGTCTCTGTTGTGATTCCTACTACCAGTGGAGGGAAGAGCCAGGCAAATGTAAGAATAAAATGGGAAATTACTTTGGCCATTTCTTGTTCAAGCTGCAACCTCCGGTTGACCTTCTGCTGGTAGGTTTTTATGACATTTTCCACGTGCTGCTCCATGAAGAATTTAAAGGCATATGGGGAGTAGCTCTTGATGCGGGATTCCCTCTTCTCTTCATCTCTGCTATTTTTGCGGACTGGCACGGGCGAGGTCTGGATCTGCTTTTTATCCTTGCCGCCTTTGTCCCCCTTGGCACTCTTGTGGCTCTTGTCGCTTCTGTCGGCGGGCTCTGCCGCTGGGCCCCCGCGGAGGCCCTGCTCCACGCCGCTGCACAGGCTGTCCAGGTCGAACTGCTCGGACTTGCTGCGCAGCAGCAGGTGTCTGGGGTAGGGTGGCGGGGGGCATCTGCGGTCTGGGCCGCTGTACTCCACGTCCAGCGGGTAGACACCAGTGGCACCTAGGCCTAGGGCATGCTCATCCTTGGAGTCCAGGCCTTCGGTGGCAGGTGCGGGCACCCAGGCAGGGTGGGAGGGCCCCACAGCTGTCTGGGGTTCAGGTCTCAGTACCCGCACGCTCTTCACTGGGTGCAGGATGTGCGCAGCCGTCACGGCTGTGACAGTGTTAGGGGCAGGCAGGGAAGGCTCGGCCTGGACTGGTGCACCGGCCCGCGGCTGCTGGCTGTTAAAGGAGTTGGTCCTGCTGGGTCCTGGGCCGTCAGGCCGGAAGGCCACATGCTGGCGTGGTGCCTCCAGGCTGGGCTTCTGTAAGGAGTCGCGGCGGGCCAGAGTGGCTGCTGGCCACGGCTGCACTGGGGCGCCGCCCAACTCATATAGATCCACATTGAGGCTGTTTCTGGAGGGGACCAGCAGACTTTGCTGTGGGCTGTCACCAGGGAACACCTGGCCCCGGGCACCCATCACGTGCAGCTGGTGGGCCCCAGGGCCGGCCTGCTTGTGGTGTGAGTGTGGGCCATACAGTCCGGCAGTGGGCGCTGGGAAGGTGATGCTGGTGCCTGGTGGGGCCCCCTGGCCCTTGGCAGTCAGGCCAGCATAGCCCCCCGACTCGGGTGGTGTCTTGCTCTGGAAGGAGGGGCTGCGCTGCACACCGTAGCCCAGGGGCTCCCCGGGCACGAGGAGGTGCGTGCGGCCATAGTGTGCACCTGGAAGTGGCAGGGACGGACCGGCAGGGCAGGTGGCTGGGAAATGTGTTCCTGCTGCCTCCATGCTGGCACCATAGGCCTTGGGTGGATGCTGGTGGCCAGGCACACTGTGGGGACCAACTCCCGGGAACAGGAAGTCCATGTACTGCCGTGGCACCTCCTCCAGTGCCGTGGGGCCATCTGTGCCAAAGCCTGGGCCCTCATAGGCTGCACCACCCAGTTGGTGGTAGGATGGAAATGCGTCCCCTGTGCCTTCGAAACTGGGCCTCCTTGTCACTGGGGTGGGCACAAGGCCCTTTCCTGCAGTGGAAAGAAAGGGAAGGCACTATCAGAAGAGTGTGATCAGGTGGTCCTGGCACTTTTGGGTTGATCCCTACACTGGCAGTATCCCTGGGGCTGAGTGGCTGCACAGGACCTTCGATTGAGGGCTCCCCTTAATAATGGAATGAGGCAGGGAACTTCAGGCCAAAGGGCACAGAGTAGGGTCACTGGCCATAAGGGGGACAGTTTCCCAGTCCTGCTGGGGAGCACCCCTCACACTCCTGAGGACATAGCACCCAGGACACCATCTCGCCATGCTAGGGAGCCATCTGAACAGTCAGCTCTGTTTTCTCCATGACATGCCCAGGTTGTATGGGACAAGGTTACTGTCACATGATTCCCAGTCTGCTTTTTTCTAATAGTAGACTCATAGCCATTGTCCAAATGTCCACTTTATTTTCATCTATTTTTAAATTTTTTTAACTTTATTTTATTCATTTATACTTTTATGTGGTGCCGAGGATGGAACCCAGTGCCTCACACATGGTAGGCAAACATTCTGCCACTGAGTCACATCCCCAGACCCTCATCTATTTTTCAAATTAAAGATTTTCTGGGATTTTGTCTTTATTAAAACCAAACAAAACAACATATATACAACAAACAATAAAAACCGCACAGAATCCCTGTACAAATACCCAGATGAATTTCTGCTGCTGCTTCCTTATTCCTAACTTTTCCACTTTGGAAAGTCTCTCTTCATTTAAAATAGATGCCTGGAAGGAAGGATAAAGGCTTCTTTCAGTTCCTTACAATGACTGTTCTGCTCTGCTTGATTTTGGCAGAGGGTGCTATAGTCCAAAGGCTGTGTCCCCCCACCCACCCTGGAACACCTCGCAGAGTAAAGGCCTCAGCAGCCTTGGCCTTGAGCAGAAGTCACAGCCCAGTGATGGCTGTGTGCTGCCAGGGCTGAGAAGATGCATCAGTGAGAGCACCAAGGGCAATGAGGATGGAGACCATTCAGGGTCGTGTTTCCCTTTGGTATCATGCTCTAAGGGTGCAGAACTCAAGAATCGTGACACGATGGCCAGCGGGAGCCATCCTGATGAAGGAAATCCTTCTCTCAAGAGGAAAACAGAAAGGTATGTTCTCCTTAAACACAAAGCGAGCTTCATACGAAGTCTTCCACAGGCGGGAAATTTTCCTTTTGCAAATTACCATGAATCCTCTATTATACTCCAGGGACTTCAAGTACTAAAAAGTAAGGTTCATCTCTTCCATCCTCAGAGAGGAACACCCTTGATGGTCACTGGAACAGAGCAGGTGCCTATTCCCAGGGGACACTGGGGAAGCCCAGCACACTGCCTACAGCTCCGACCTGGAGAGGTGCCTTCCAATGGGCAGCTGCTCTCAAAGGCTATGATGTGAGAAAAGGTATGTTTTAGGATTGATGCGCCTCCATTTTCAAAGACCCCACTAGTCCCAATAGCAAGTAAAAACAACATTTTTACTCCCTTTAATCTTTCATAAAACAAAACAAGCATACAAACTCTCCAGATTGGGAGCATCACAAGTTATTTGAGATAGGGGTGGGGTGAGCACCCAGGAAAGTCCCATGGTCTGCCCCCTGTGGTGGGGTCCCTCCAAGCCCTGACTGTCAGGCAGAGCAGGCTCAGCTTACCTGTTAGATAAGTAAGACAACGTGCTAAGAGACTATCTACTGACCAAGGCCAGGCTGGACTTCTTCCTGCAAACTGTTCTGCGTTCTCAAATCACAAATCTTCACCCACCATGCTGCTGTTCTGGGCTCACCTGGGGAGGTCTGCTTAATGACTCGCACGATCTGCTCATTCCTGGGGTCCAGGTAACCCATTTTACTGATGTACTCCAGGGCGGCTTCAATGCTCCTGCTGCCGGTCTGCTTGAGCGCTCTGCCTGCCATCTCCTGGGAGGGAAGCATGGAGATTTAAGAGTGTGTCACCATCATTGCAAAACAAAGCTCCCCTCTGTGCCTGACTATGCTATGATACTGTGCCTCTCTGCGACCACTGGAGCCTGCAAGGTGCCACACATGCCTCGAATGTGCACACCCTGCAGATATGAAAAGCCAAGCACATACCACACCACAGAGTGTGTAGCCCATGTCAAGAACAAAGGAGAATTTTGATGGTGAATCTGAAAGAAACCTAAGTTCTCCTTAGAGAACTTTTGTGATTAGACTGGTAAATTCAAAATGAACCTAAAACCAGAAAAGTTTCATGGGAAGGAGAATAGCAGGAGTCAGAGAACCTGGCTTTAATCCCAGTTCACCCCTAGGCTAACTCTGTGACCAGCTGATGAGCACCAGAAGGGAGGGTATGGCTGCTGAAAAGTCATTTATGAAATGTTTCTTTTTAAATATGTTTTTATTAGAGTATTATGTAACAATGGGACTCATTTTGACATTCATAAACTCATATAATTTGCTCCATTTCAATCCCTAGTACTTTTCCTTTCCTTCCCTTCCTCTCTCCTACTGAATCCCTTCCTCTACTAGTCTTCCTTCTATTTATTTATTGTTTTTTAGTTGGTACATTATAGTTTGTTCATAAAAGTAGAATTCACTGCAATGTATTCATACATGCACAGAGCATAATTTGGTCAATCTCATTTTTCCTCTTTCCCATCCTCCCCTCTCATCCCCTTCCTCTACTCCACTATTCTTCCTTACTATTTTCATGAGAATGAAATGCTTACTGAATGTCTACTGTTTACAATGACCATTGTTGGCTGCAGCAGTAGAGATTTACCCTTAGGAATCTGACTGGAAAGAAAAAGGAAGTTAGGAGCCCTGGCGACCTGTAGCACAGAACTGGTCTCTTACAGTTGCTTCGGGGATAAACAGAAGACAGAAACTGGTAGCCACTGTAGGAGAGGTACAGGTGGGGGGAAGAAGGTCAGAGCAGGCTCCCTTCCACCTAGGAGAGAGGGGGCAGGACACCTGGCTTTTCAAAGACTGATGGTCTTTGGGCAGATAGAAAATTCAGGTAGAGAATAGGTATTCTAAGCAGAGGGACTGGTCAGAGCACAGGATGGGGGAGGAGTGGGCTGAATGGCAGCAGCACTCGGAGACATGAGGAGACAGGGAATAGACTACCCTGGGTTTTGCCCTGTTTGCAAAAGTGATGGAAGCTTTTAAACAGGGACATGTGCAGTCTGGAGATGAATCTGGGGACAGCTGCAGGGTGCCCAGAGACTGAGGCACTCTCAGGCAGGGAGGTGAAAGAGCAGGAGGGGACTAAGAAACATGGCTGCAGGGTGAAGGGAGGTGAGGAGAGAGAAAGGACCCCACAGAGGGTTGCTCCTGGACTAGGATGAAGCAGGCAGAGGCAGTGAAAGGGGCTTCTATAGATGGAAATCCTGAGCACTGTGAAGGGCAAGGGGAAGGTGGACAGGAGGAGACTGAGAAGGAGGAGGGAATAAAGAGGACACAGGACGATGATCTCAGTGGAGGCTGCACAGGACCACTTGGTGGCAGCCAGTGTCCATGGGAGTACTGAACCATTCTGGAGAGACAGCACTGTCCCCACTGCCCCGGGATAGGCCTTGTGGTACCTCTGACTTTTATCCCCCTCATCATCAGGAGAACCTGGCAGGTCCTTAAATGCCACATTACTCATGGCTATATCCACCCACCTCACACAGCACCAAGAACAAATTAAGTGCTTAATATCCAATGATCATCTAACATGAAACCACGTTTTCTATTCCTGGTAGTATACTAGGTGAGTGGTAGGACCAAAAACATCAACTGCACTCGGCTATAAAGTCAGTAATGAGGGTGTGGGATCCTGCAAGATGGCAGGGCAAGAGAGGGGATGGGGAAGATGAGATGGGAGGCCTGAGGAAGTGCCACCAACACACAGGTGGCCTCAGAGGGAAGGAACAGAAGTGTAAGAGGCAGATTGGGAAACGGTAATAATAAGAGAGCTGTTCTGTAAGGTGGCACCTGGGTTGACAGGAAGGGCACACTGTAGACTATCTGGAAGAGTGATGGGGAGAAGGCACCAGAATTCAGGCCTGAAGCACTCTCTCCTCATCAACAGACAGGTGATGACACTTCACCTTCCCTACTTCACAGCTGTGCTATGTGATGAGATCACGTCTGCAGGACTCTCGAGGGCTTAGAAGAAGGCATGCTTAAGACCACATCTTAGCAGAGAGCCCTGGAGCGTCTGGTGCCCACTGAAAAACGTGCCAGTCAGAGTCAATATTAACCACAAGTCTTTCAATCAGCACTAACCACTCAGTTGCTTCCTGTGGAACATGAGCACTGTCCTGTCTCCTTCAGAGGGAATTGCTGGCCCATGCTCATTACTTAAGCACCTGATAACAGTCAAGGAGGTAACAATGTCATGAAAGGCCATGTCACCTGTGTACGAATTCAAAACTCTCCCACTACTTCAAGATCTATGCTTCAAATCTAGGAACTTAACCAAGATAAATCAACAGGAGGAGACCACAAGTGAAGACTTGTGCTCACAGGGGTGTTTCAAGTTATAAAACAACCACATTCATGAGTCAGCTAGTTTATAAATAAAACCTTCAAATAATCTAAGTCAGTCAAGGCAAATATGTAGTTTCTATACATTAGTATTCAGAAGATGCTACACATATCCATCCAGCTAGGGTGTTTTGTTTCTTGTGGTGCCAGGGACTGAATCCCAGGTCTTGCGAATGCAGTGGCGCCATCGAGCGATGTTCCCCCTCCTATAACATCTATGTTTTAAGAGCTGAAGGAAATCCAGAACCCATTTTGGATCCATCAGTAACACAAGTCTTAGGGTGACAGAGAGTATACGCAGAGACACAGTGGGGAGCAGCAGGGGTCTCCTGAGGAGGAGGCATGGCAGAGAGGTGAGCCTGAAGTCCAGCTGAGGAGTCTGGTCTCTGATGTTTAGAGGTCACTGTTGAGAGTCCTGAACTAGAACTGTACTAGGCCACTCCAAAAAATGGCAGGACAGTGCTGAGCCCAGATACCGATACCTGATTTCATGCCTCCCTCTGCTGCCTAGCAACTCGACTTAGAGTTCAGCAAACACTGTACTTACTTTGAGCTTCTATTTCCTCATCTGTGAAATAAGGCTGACTGAGTTGCTGCAGAGATTAAAGGGGATAAAGGCACATTTAAACACTATTTCAGGGTTAGCTGTACAGTTCACAGGAGGATCTTTGGTGTCTCTGGCAAAAAATGAAAAGCTGGCCCAGAGACACTCTAATCCCAGCGATCTGGCAAACTGAGGCAGGACGATGGCAAGTTCAAGGTCAGCCTCAGCAATTAAGTGAGACTCTGCCTCAAGATAAAAAATAAGAGCTAGGAGGACCACAGCAGGGTAAGTTCCTGCCAGGCCAAGATGCGCAAGAGGAAGGTCACCTGGGCCAAAGGGGATGGGAAGGAGAAGGTGAGCTCTGCTTCACTCTGCGAGGTGGGGTGGTGGGTGGGTGGGTGGTCTGTGAACTCCTTTGACTCCTTTCTCTCAAAGCCCAAGAAGAGACAGGTGAACTAAACCTGCTCCTGCAAAAGTGGAAATGAAGCCCCAAAAGGTTGCAGGAAAAGATAAACCTTTGGATGAAAAAGTGCAAACCATAGGGAAAAGGGGAGCAAAGGGAACACAGGCTGAAGTAGCAGCTAATCAAGAAACTGAAGATTTACCTGCAGAAAACAGAGAAACTGAAAATCAGGAAAGCCCAGCCTCTGGTGAAGCAGAAAGGATCACACACCATGTCTTATCA
>JAJEJO010000676.1:44887-122890 GCA_020662805.1 Glaucomys volans | reverse complement strand
TCAGCTAAGCACTCTACCAACTGAGCTATATCCCCGGCCCCAGAGGAATATTTTTAAACACAATTGTTGTAGTAGCTCTAGAACATTTTTAAAAAGGAGGGAATCCTACCTCATCCCATTTTTAAAAGCAACTGATTTTTTTTTTTCCCCTAATAAGTGAAATCATTTGCTGGTTATTTTTTGGCACAGCCCCCAAAACTGTGGGATATTGAATTATGGGAGGCTTAGACCGTCTTGGGTGTCAGCTTGACATTTCATATTCTATAATGCAAAGCATATTAAATGGCCATTCGGAGTCACAGACCTGCGTCTAATGTCTTGAATATTTAAATTACTCCTATTCGCATGTTGCTGTTTTTTTTTTTTTAGAATTATTTCCTAAAGAAAACTACTCCTTGATGGTTGTCCTATAAGAATTATGTATACTTAGTGACATATCCGGTCTAAAATAGAAACTGGGGAAGTTAAGGAGGGTAAGATAAATGGAGGTTTCAAACTTTATTGCTTTCCTGATGCCACCAACAGTTCTCATAAACTCCACCTTAGGTATATGGATTATGGTTTGGGGGGAGAAGGTGGTTCCTGGAGATTTAACCCAGGGCCTCATACATGCTAGGAGAGTGCCCTACCCCTGAGCTACATCCCCAGCCCAATGAATGGCCCAGGCATTGGGGTACATGGCCTGCCAGAATCATGGGCTGGTTGCTTCACTTAGGGGACTCTACCCAACTCCAGAGCTTTCCATGAGACGGTCCAAGCTGCTGCAGCAGCTGTGTCACCATTCGGTGTCCTCCCTGCCCAGCCCACATGGTGGGGTGTTCCCTCAGAAGCCCTGCCCTGCCAGCCTTGCCGTCCACACGACAAGTCACCGACAACCCGAAGGATCCCGTTACGAAGGATACACGGGCCACCTCTGCTCTCCTGCCAATGTCACCCTTTCCCCACTGTGTGCTTCCCCACTACACACAAGCCCTGCAGGGACGGACCCAGATCTGCTTCAACAATCTCTCTCAGCTCAAAGGCAAGAGCTGGAATCACAGTTTCTATGCAGAGAAACATTTCTACTGGCATCACTACGTGACTGAGAGTGATTTAAATTCAGTGACAAATTATTATGTATGAAGGAAGGAATTTCCTATGGAGATCCTCCCTTACCCCTTCCTGGTGAAGAAGCATTTTTCAAACATTAGCAAAGTCATAGCCCAATGTTTTAACATTCCAACTATGAGGTTTGGCTGAAAAACATGAAATGAGCACTCTGGACTTGCTGGGTCTCCCAAGGCCTCTCATCTGTCTGTGTCTGCCTACCTTTCTCTTTCAAGAAGCTTGTGATGTCAGCTGATGGGAGAAAGGAGGTATTGGTTAAAGGAGCTGAACCCCCAGGCCATGGTGGCCCTGCTGTCGTGAGACCCAGAGGATGCAATTTCTTGATGAGACCTGAGGAGGAGAACACAGGAGCCCCGTGTTTCTGAAGGGTGTCGCTACTCAGCTGGGCCAGGGTGAAGCAAAGCGGGCTTTGGCTGGCAAAGGCCTCCCACTCAGGCCTCAAGCTGCCCTTCTAGAGCTGGCGGCTGGGCTTCATTCCCTGAGCAAAGTGCTTCCAGGAGCCCTTTTGGAAGAGAAGTGGAACACAGTGTTTCCAAGCATCCTGCTGCCAGTTGTCAGACCTTAATCAGAAACACAGCCTCAGGCAGAGTGTGTGAAGCACAGGGCGCCCACCCTTCTTTGCATTCTATGCACTTCTGAAGAGAACTCAGAGAATTCTACACGGGCTCTCACAAGCTGTGTGCACGTGTGCGTGTGCGTGTGCGTGTGCGTGTGCGTGTGTGTGTGTGCGTGCGTGCATGTGTGTGTGCGTGTGTGTGTGTGCGTGTGCGTGTGTGTAAGCTGTGACTGAAAAAACAAAGTGAAGGAAAAATGGAAGTAGTCTTTGAATTTTCAGTGAATGTACATGAAAGGAAGATGGACCTCAGTGCGACAAACAGAGGTTTCAGCCCCTAACAATGGCCTCTCGGTGCCCGCTGAGGAAGCCCCTTTCATCTTAATGGATTCTTGGGCCAGTGCACAGAGGAAGATAAATGCTTAACACTCTGAGGAAAAGTATTTTTAAAAATAAATTAAAGGCAGAGAATGAAGAAGAAATGTGGCCTAAAACTAAACCAACATGAAAAATTGTCTCCGTTACCAATAACACCAATAAATAATAGCATTTTATAACTATTGTTAGGACCAAATAAAATTGGTAATTACAAAATAAATGGGCTGGTGAAATGCTTCACAGTTATATATTTTTGGTGGCAATGTAAACCCTAAAATTTCTTTCAGGTGAATATTTGTAAGTATCAAAAATTTATTGAATTTTTTGGCACCCTGATTAAAAAATTTTACTTTTGAAAATTTATTTTCAGGCTAATTTAAAAGAATTCTATTTTATTTTATTTTTTTTGCGGTGCTGGGGATTGAACCCATGGCCTTGTGCTTGCGAGGCAAGCACTCTACCAACTGAGCTATATCCCCAGCCCAGAATTCTATTTTAAAAATCAATTTCCTTAATGATATCTGTCAGAGTAAGGTATAATATGTTAGCCTCTCAAATATTAGGGTGGGAGTTAGAGCCTGATATCCAGTAATGGCAAAAGTTAGGTGTAATTAGTATATTTCTTAGAATATATTTAACACGTCTATAGAAATACTTTTTATAACCACAATTATTTTACTTGGCAAATTTTACGGAGCCACCACTATTGTTCTGGATACTGAGCCTGCAGCAGTGAATAGAACACAGAACTTCCAGCAGGGTGAACAACATGGAAAAATGCTTACTTTGTATTATAACAAAGTAGATATCACTATGTCTATGAACAAGGAGCTTAATTAGAATATGAGGAAAATAAAAGTTTGATTTTACCTTTTTAAAAATTTTTTTTAGTTGTAAATGGACACAATACCTTTATTTTATTTTATTCATTTCATGTGGTGCTGAGGATCGAACCCAGTGTCTCACACATGAGAGGTAAGTGCTCTCCCACTGGGCTATGAGCCCAGCCCCTGACTTTACTGTTTTTATGTTGAAATAACAATGAAGTCTTTTGCTGGACAAGAATACATGCACATATGTCAACTTCCGTTATGATAAAAACTGCTTGTGCTATATATAGCTACATAATTACAGACAGATCACAAAATTCTCCAGGTCACGTAGAGCCCAATGAGAGTAAGATGAGATTCTACATGTTAATCGAAAAGTTCCTTTTAACTCAAAACTCCATGATCAAGAGAGATTTGCTAAAATAAGATTTAACATTTTCCATCACTGATAGAGGTGAACAGAGGTATGGGGCACATTCCATGGAAACTTAATATGCCCCAAATTCCCTACTAGTTTTGACATACCCACAGGGTCCTGAATTCCAGATTTCTATTCCCCCATAGCCATGTGTGCAGGCTGCAGCTCTGTGATTTGCCCTGACCAGTGAAATGACAGGAAGTGACACTGTCAGTTCTGAGTCCAGCCCTCAAGAGGCCTGGCTGCTTCCACTTCTACCCCTTAAATACTAATGGCTGGAAAGACCTGGCAAGGCCCCGCTCTTCCAGCCAGGCCTGCTACAATTCTGACCCATGAGTGAAGAATCCTGCACGTCCAGCCCCAGCTGAGCTCTCAGGGGATGAGCCATACAAACCCCAGCGGACGCCACATGGAGAAGAACTGCCCAGCCGAGCCCAGCCGAGCCACAGGGTCATAAGAAACAATAAACTAGCATTGTTTTTAAGCCACAGAGAATGTTACACAACAGATAACTGAAAATCAACCCTACTTCTTTCTCTGCTGTGTATAATATGGAAAACAAACTTTTTATCTTAAATTTTGAATGGTTTCGTCTCCTAAGCTTTTGCCCAAATAAACTCAATTTACTCTTAGGATCAGAAAGTTTTCTGAAAGGTTAAGTTTATATCATTATTAACACAGAGATTAAATAAAATGCTAAGAAATAATGTTTCACCAGAAAATAAGATAATTACCCCAAAACTAACTGCTGGTGTAAGTAGTGAAGCTTGAAACCCTAAATATACATTGCTTTTTAAATTCCAGTATATCCCATTAGGTTATTCTAGTTTTCCTATAATGAACCCAATAATAAATTATTTATTATAATTTGGCTGTGCAGTCAGCAGTAAGGAGTGCCTTTTTACATGGTCTTGTCTCTTTACAGGCCCAAAAACAAACATTTGTTTGAATTAATATTTTACATAAAATGTTACTATTATATCTTTAAATGTTTTTGCTCTTTTCTAAAAAAATATATTTTTAGTTGTAGATGGACATAATACCTATTTATTTATTTATTTATTTACAGTGCTGGGGATTGAACCCAGGGCCTTGTGCTTGAGAGGCAAGCACTCTACCAACTGAGCTATACCCCAGCCCTATTTATTTATTTTTATGTGGTGCTGAGGATGGAACCCAGTGCCTCACGTGTGGTAGGCAAGTGCTCTTAACACTGAGCTACAACCCCAGTTCTTCTGTTCTTAAAAATATGCTAATCCCTTATGTATGAATTACACCCAATCTCTTTTTGAGAAAAATACACTCCAATTTTTTTAAAAAAGTTAAGAAAACCAACAAAACATAACATACAAAAGCACTTTTCAAAAATGTTTCAGGAAGCCAGTCACGGTGGCTCATGCCTGTAATCCCAGTGGCTTGGGAGGCTGAGGCAGGAGGATTGTGAGTTCAAAGCCAGCCTCAGCAACTTAGTGAGGCCCTAAGCAACTCAGTGAGACCCTGTCTCTAAATAAAATACAAAACAGGGCTGGGGATGTGGCTCAGTGGTGGAGTGCCCCTGGGTTCAATCCCCAGTACCAAAAAAAAAAAAAAAAAAAAAAAATTGTTTCAGGAAAGGATGGGAGAATCAACCTTTAACAGTATATGCTCCATTCAGCTCCAGTGTTTTGTATAGAAACATAACTGGGCACAGAGACCAGCAAGCATGTGTGGGTACACATGTGTAAGCATGAACTTGTTCAAGAACACAGCCAGCCTGTCATTTAGGGCTTAAAAAACCAGCACTGAGTGGCTCCTGCCCCAGCCTCCAACCTGGAAGGCACCCTCAGCTTTGACAGGAAACCCTCTACTACAACAGCACCAGGGAGAACCAGGCCCACCTGAGACTGTGCAAGGGCTTTGCCAGGCAGGATTCTGTCTCCTTCCAGGATGGTCCCTACCAAGAAATTTCTGTTTTTATTAGGAGGACATCAGGTACTCTACAATCTGGCTTGTATAATTCACAAAAAAATAATACACAAAATCCACAGGGGGAATGATCATGTGCCTCATTTTCACTGGAAACAATCTCTATTTTCCAAGAAAACAAAGAAGGAAATTCAGATCAGTCCAGGCCAGGATCATCACACCAGGGAGAGACCAGCCTGGTTTTGAGTGCTTAAGGGAAGCCAGGAAGCCTTCCACGAACGGCAAAGAAGCAATGCATTTCTAGCTGAAGGAACCATGGTTCCACAGAGGATGGAGTGCTAAGGAAAACTGTAGGAACCATCCACAAAGTAGGCAGAGCTCCATGTTTTCCCAGCACAAGAAAAAACCTAATACCAAGCTAGGGAGGCAGCAATTGCAAAAGGTGCTGGGTGGAGGGTGCGGCTGGGTGGCATTCAGGTGACTCCACACACCATCTGGGCGACAGGGAAGGATTATATGCAGAGAGCAAAGACAAAGAAAACCACTTGACCTTGATAGTGTGGGATCTGAAGCAGAGAGATGCTGAGAGTCAGAGCCAGCCTCCTGACCCCTCTGCTGGCTCATGCTCAGGCTGGCCAGAGCTACATGGTCCCAGACTGAAGGGTATCTTTCTCTCCCTTCCCAGGTGGGTTCAGGCTGGGAGTAAGAAGGGCTTGCCCAACTGAGAGAATTCATCTGTAAACTTTGTTCTGAACTTCCAACACTGTCCCTGACATGGAAGGAGATAAAGATCAGGAAAGACAAAGGCCATGTGGCCAGCTGTCCGCCAGAGCTCACACATGGTGGTAAGGTACAGAATTAAGAGGGAAATTAATGAATGTTTTAATTCACACTCTTGCTGGGGACCCTTTAGGGGAAAAAGGTCTTCATAAAGAAAAAGATTCCATTTCTGCCCATGATGATGCAGGGAGAAAACTCATAGCAAGAAAAGTGATAGGGCAGTGGTCTGTGAGAAGGCAGGGAAATCTGTCACTGGTGAGTGGAGAAATAAAACTGTGCCTGAGACATGCACACAGTGTTCAAAGACAGCCACTATCTGCCCCCGGTATCCAGCACCCTCCATCCATGTCCTTGAAAAGGAGAAGAGGATAACAGGTTCACCTCTATGGGTGGATTGTTCTGTCACCTAAGGTCCATGTTATGATGAGGCTGAGTTTAGGAAGGACTAACCTGTGCCATAAACAAGTATCGAGAAAGCCGAAAAACAAGACACACAGTCACCAGAGCCAAACACGAATAGCTTCAACGTGACTCTGGAAGAACAGATTTTCTCCTATTTAGGCTACAGGCCAATGCTGGTTCTTGGAATTAAGTCGGGTGAGTACGTGGGAAGACTGGCTGGTCTTCACATCTAGACAAATGAAATGCTGCCTGCAAGATGCTCCATCGTCTCTATTAGAAAGACTTGAAAACAGCAGAGGGCTATCTCATCCAGACATGCTGTTGGCCCTGACCTTGAGGCTTTTAAGAAACTTACTACCTACTTCTTCACTTTCTATTTATTTAGTTAGTTTTAATTAATTAATTATTCTTAAGATGAGGTCTTGCTATGTTGCCCAGGTTGATCTTGAGCCCCTGGGCTCAAGTGATTCTCCCATCTCAGCCTCCCTCGGAGTTTAATTTTTGATTCACATTTCCAAAGGTCCAGAATCTCTACAACAGCTTCCATTTTCCATCATTTTGTTTCAGATTTAGCTGTGATTCGCCAGCTGGAATTTCTTCTTTTATTTATTCTGTTACTAACACTGAAATCTTGGGAAACACATTGCTGAATTAGTAACTCTGGGCACTTGAAGAGCCTTCACAGCCTTCTGCAGTGTCATGTCTGCTAGGGGTGAGCACAGGCCAGGCCACCTTAGCCCCCATCCTTCCAACCTAATCTTCTCACAGAACTTTTCATAACCGGAGAAAGGACTGTACCCAGACAGGGAGAGACACACAGAGAGATAGGTGAGCTTTTAAAATAATGGATCTGAAGTAGATGCAAATTCTATATTTGGGAGACAAGGCTGAAAAATGCCTTCTTGAAAATTACAGAAAGGATCACACATATGTGGGAGCTCCATCTCCAGCATTCTCCATGCCAATAATCGCCACTAACAAACTCTAGGGGCCTCCCATCCTTCTGACCTGAATATCTCACAAAACTTCTCATAGCTGAAGAGAAAGGATTGTTAGCAATGAGGATATACAATTAAACAGCGGTGGGAACATCCTCAGATGTCAACTCTCATCATCCTTGTCTGGTGGGATTAAGTAGGAATTTTAAATCCTTCTTTGCAGTTTTCCTACTTCTATCATGAGTTTGATTTTGTACATATTCAGGAAATACAGCCTTCCAGCAGCCCCCTAGCAACAGACACATGCACATCCCTGTGCATTCAGTGTCTGAGTCTGGTGCTTGCTCTTTTATCCGACCCCTCCAACTTGTTGGTAAGCCCCTCCCACAGCACAACCACACTGGTGCTGTCCACTACCCCTGCCTTGCACAGCCCTCCAGCTTGTAGTATTCGACTTGAACCCAGATGCAGGCCACACTGAGTGACTTGCCACTCTGGAAACATACCACAGAAATCGATCCTAGGGTCTAACATTCCAAGACCTTTGCTTACACGGTTTCCTATTCTTGGAATGTCAGTTCCCCTGGCCCAATGTCTACAACAGATTCAGCCTGAGATCCAGCATGACCAGACATGTGCCTGCCCCCCAACAACCCAAGCATTACAACTCATTGCTCAGTCGTTTATGTACCAAAGCCTTGCATGTACCACTGTAGAAATGAAGCCACAGTGTGGCACTTCGTGGTTTATAGACTGTGGTAACACTTACTGAAAGCCCACTACTCAGTCATTCCTTCAAGAAATACATTTCCTGTTGGCAGATGTGTAACATGCCATCTTAAGTCCTGGGGAGACAACAGTGAACAAAACTGAGGAGCACACATCTTAGTAGGGCAAGTAACAAAAACAGAGTGAACAGGATGTTAGATGGTGACAAGTGCCATGGAGAAAAGGGCCGAGTTTTAGAGAGGGATTACTATTTTATAAAGGATGAAAGATATCTGAAGAAGGCCCTTCTAGTATGGGAACATTTGAGCAGAGACCTGGAGGTTTCTGGAAGTAGGAACAGCAACCGCAAAGACCCAATGTGTTCAAGGAGAAACACAAAGTTCAATCTGGATGAACACTGGCAGGCATCACGGCTACTCTCTGACTGCAGGGAAAAAGTACATTTTGCATGAAAACTCAGTTCATGTGTACATAACCGAATTGGCACTAGCAATATGGAGCAAACTTTTATTCAGCTTTACCTCATGTTTCCAAAATGCTGGCCACAACCCTTTAAACAGATTTTGGGATTCACTAATCGGTGAATTAGTGACAACTTACCATACAAGCCACAATACTGACTTTGGTTTTCATCCAAGTGAGACAGGGAGCCATGAGATCTGGCTTCTGTTTTAAAAGGATCACTTGGGATCTCTGTGGAGAATAAGGTATGAGGTGGAGAGAGGCGGGCAACGTGGGTTAACATGCGAGTACAACACTGCAGGCATGTGGAGACACTAGCTGCTGCATCCCAGCCACCAGGGCTAAGTTGTCACCTGTAGCAGTGTCCACATGGCTCTCCTGGGGATTCTTGGGAGAGTTCCACCAGCTCCACCTGAACCTCTTTGGCTCCTCCTGCTTCAGACAATAGTTTTTGGGGGTCTTCTCCGTAGGGAGGGAGCATCCCTCAAGGTGGTGCTGGTAGAAAGACTCAAGACTGAGACAGAATCAGAGCCAGGAACTGCATTCTCTGGGTATGGTCTCTAATTCTCATAGTAATTCTATAGTGTGTGTATTTACGTTTTATCAAAATTAGGAGAGTGAGTCTCAGAATGAGTAGTCATTTCCTAATTTCACACCGTCAGTGGTAAACTCTGAATTCAAAACCCAAAGAGTTAAAAGATATCTAACATCATTAGTAATAACAGAACTTCGTTTTTTAAAAAAACAAGTGAGGACTGGGGATATAGATCAGTTGGTAGAGTTCCTGCCTCACAAGCACAAGGCATGGGTTCAATCCGCAGCACTGCAATAAATAAATAAACAAGGGACAATTCACTCTCATTAGATTGACATATATTTAAAATGTTTGAGATCAGCAAGTGTTGCCAAGGATAGAGACCTGCACTAAAATTAAAAATTAAAGCATTAAAAATACATCAAAAAGACATACATCAAGCCAGGCACAATGGCCCACACCTGTAATCCCAGCAGCTCGGGAGGCTGAGGCAGGAGGATCACAAGTTTAAGCCAGGGTCTAAGCAATTTAGACCCTCAACAACTTAGTAAGGACCCCGTCTCAAAATAAAAAATAAAAAGGACTGGGGATCTGGCTCAGCTCAGTGGTTAAGTGCCCCTGGGTTCAATCCCCAGTATCCCCCCCAAAAAAGACACACGTCAATATGGCAATGTTGGCTACCTCATGGTGTGTGAGGATTTCTACAGAAATGCATGTCAATTAACCGCCGATCATCTCAGATCAGGATTTACGGCACTTCCTCCTTCCTCTCACCTCTTTCTTGGCAGTTATTTTGAAATATCTGCTCTTCACTTGGCCCATATCAAAGACTGCCCATTGGCTTTTAAAGAAGGTGGGATATGTGTCTACAGATCCTCTCCCTCCTTCCAGGGGTCCTAGACTTTCATGAAATCCGTACTCTGATACTTTGCTACGGGCAATCTGGCTGGAGCTATACTTCTCCTGGCAGAAAACTAGTATTTTTAAACTGGCCACTTGTACTTACAAGAGAGCCAGTGAACTAAAGATCAGAGGCACACAAACAACTCCTTGGATCTGGTGGCATTTTCTTTGAGGAAATGGCCCTTCTGCATGGCTGAGTGACATGTGCTGGGTGACTGCAAGGGGGTTCTCAGTCTCTCTACTGCTAAGGGACTTTGCCTTGCTCCAGGAATTAAAAAAGTATCTACTGTATTTCTTTCCTGACTCTGGAAAATCTGGGCAAAATACTGGCTGGCTATTGAATAGTTAACAGAGCTCAAAAAACAAAACAACAAAACCAGAATGCTGCTTATGTTATTAATCGCCAAGTGCTTCAACTCTTCCATTAGGGAATTTTCTGGTCAAATTTTTATGTAGTGGTAGTTCCTACCTTAGTATTATTTTCTTAGAAAATGCTCACGAGGGCTCTGTTGGATAGCCAATAAACAGAATTGAAGCTCTTGGCAGATTTTTAAAGGAAATGGGAGGAAAGAGATCATGATGGAACAAACAACCAGTGCCAATGAAGGGCCAGGGGTTGTGACAGGCTCTTCACCTGGCAACCCCACCAGCACCCTAGGAAATAAGCATTACCAGTCGTATTTTTTAAAAATGACTCTTTTATCTTTTTATTTAGATATGATGGGGACTGAACCCAGAACCTTGTGCATTCTAGACAAGAGTTCCAGCACTAAAGCTACATCTCTAGCACCAATCACGTTTTGAAGATAGGAAAACTGAGACTAAAGTGCATTACCCATTTGCCAAACTTACAAAGATAACATGATGGATGGGGGAGGTGTGAAAAGGCGATGCTCAAAATGCTTGTTCCTATTGTAAAGCTACTAAAGTAGAAAGACCTTTTACAGATGAGTGACTTCATGGTCTCAACTGCAATATTTCATTCATTCAAAACTGTTTCTAGCTGGGTGTGGTGGCGCATCCCAGTGACTTCGAGAGGCTGAGGCAGGAAGATCATAAGCCCAAAGCCAGCCTCAGTAACTTAGTAAGACCCTGTCTCAGAATAAAAAATAAAAGGGGCTGAGGGTGTGGATCAGTGGTTTAAGCATCACCGTACAGTACCCTGTACCAAGAAAGTTACTCCAGAACCAAACTGTGAGGCTGTCTCCGTTCTGGGTACTGGGGACGCAGCGGTGAAGGCAGTGTTCCATTCTAGTGGAAGGGTACGTTCTTATATTTGAAAGTTCTTGCTTGTCTGCTCAGCCAAGTATGACCAGTCAGCTGTAGGACAGAAGAGCAGGGCTGCTTTCTGGGGTGATCAGTAGCATCAGGGTTATGGAACTGTGTTGGGTTGGTCCAAATCAACCTGAACAGTTGTCCTGGCTAGAAGCCTAAAATCATTCCCATTTCTTTAATTATGACTAATGTGCTTGAGGGAATACTAATTATCATATTTAACAAAAGTAAAGATTAGTGTTTGCTAATTGCAAACTTCATGGAAAGAGTCCAGTTTTCTGTAGACAAGATCCAAAACAGACAGCACGGGGGACGACAGAGTTACTTGGAAGGCTGCCCCCAAAAGCTGGTTTAAAGTCCTGGCCTTTGCAAAAGGTCCATTTTCCTGATGTCCCTTTCATGTTTATGTTGGAGAGATCTTTTTACTCTCTGAAATGTCCTTAAAATGAAATGAGAAAGTGGGGTTAAAATGCCAAATAACACAGGGAAAACAGATAAAAGAAAATTATTCTAAAAAACAGGAACAGGGCAACATCAGGTCAAGGACAGGGGCACAGGCTACTCCCAGGTCACCTACTGGATGGGAAGGAGGAGCACTTCCAAATCCAAGGCTTCCCTTCTTGTTCTCCCACAAATGAAAGTGAACAGGGCATTTAGCAAGGTAGTTGGCTATGCTCTCTGGCCACATGATCCATCCCCACCAAATTCCAATACTGAAACACACTAGCCAAAGAAAGCAGAAACTCAGCTAGATTAAACAAACCCCAAACGCCACCCTTCACTGCCATCATAGTGTGGCTCAGCTGAACACTGTAGTGTGAATAAAGCACAAGCTCTGCTACAGAACTGCTACGAAGGAAGTGTTTTTAAAGAAACACACATTAGCAAACTACTTGCTACCTACAACACGGAGGAAGCACGTGGCAAAGCTAACGCTGCATGCAAGCAGCGCTCCTGCCCAGCCCCCACATCACAATGGCCCAAACCGGCAGCCCCACACCTAAACACACTCAGCTGACTTCACCGAACGGGGAAGAAATCTGATTCTGCAGCCAGCTCTGCTGCCATTGGCCTCAATTTGAGTGATGAAAATAAATATCACATGGCCAAGGAAACAAGGAATAGGATGCTTTAAAAAAAGACAAAGTTTGTTGAGTGGCTTAAGTTTACACAATAGAGTAAATGAAAATTCCTTTCTTAGGAATTCACAAATAACATATAACATTCTTTTTCCAGCTAAACTATTCTAAGAGCTTGTCTGTTTTATAACAATTCCATTAGTTTTGGAAAGAGTTATAGACAATGTATTTGTTTCTTGGAAGAAAGCCTTGACTATAACTCTTAAGAATATAGACCACATTCACTATGGTATCCTTGGGTCTAACACAGCGCCAGGCACACAGAAGACACCTGCAAGATGTGCAGATCAGTGATGAATGCTGACGAACAATTCCTTCTGAGGACTTCAAGTATAGCTTAGTGGTAGGGTGCTTGCCTAGCATGAATTTCAAATGTATATATGATCTTCTAGGTAAAAACCACATAATTCTCTGGGTTCTTTGTACATACAGTTGGCCTTCTGAATTTGCAGGTTCTGCACCCCTGGATTCAACTGACCCTGGTTGGAAAATATTCAGAATAACAATTATGTCTGCACTGAACATACAAAGACTTTTTTGTAATTAGTCCCTAAACAATATAGTACAATGACTATTTACAATGCATTTTACATTGCATTTGGTATTGTAAGTCATCTAGACATGATTTAAGTATATAGGAGGATAAATATATAGATTTTATGCAAATGCTATGCCATTTTGTAAAAAACTTGAGCATCTGCATATAAAAGAGACTTGAACTTCTGCAGATTTTGGTACTGGGTGGGGATGAGGTGTCCTAGAACCAACTTCCTGAATTACTGAGGTGTAACAGTGCCACAATATGAACCAAGTCTGCATTTTGCAAACAATGGGTGGGGACACATTTTTCTAAACTCTTCTTCCACCATCAAATCCCTGTCTGAAGGGTTCTGACATCATCTGCTGGCAGTCAAAATCCAGATCAGCTATAGAGATGAAGGGATAGCCAGCTGGAAGATGGCTAGGGTAGGCAGAGCTACCTCTGTGCCAGGCGGGTTTTGTGTTGCTTTGCTGTTACCCTCAGGAGCCTGCTCGAGATGATGGACATGTTTCAGATACAGGATGGACCAGCACTCTGGTAGATGGCAGATACCTGGCTTACTGTGGCAGTTTCTGAGATGAGATAAAGGAAATACCAAATATCATTAAAAACAGCTAACACAGCCAAAGGTATAATAAGCCACAGTACACACATAAATTCAACAAAACCCCAAATCATTCATAAACGTCTATCACAAGAAGACAAGCAAAGTAACTTTAGCCTTATTAATAACTCAACTTTTAAAAATTTTCCTCAGTGATGCTATAAATGATATTGAGGGGACTGTCAAAAATTAAGTTAATTTCTTAACAGTTTGCGAAAAGCTCCATTTCCCCCTCTGTATCAGTTCTTCAAAATGGGCAGACAGTTCTCTGAGACACCTGAAATGAAATTTCTTTGCATTTCACCCCTATCCAACACTCAGGAAATAGCAGTGCCCTGCTGCAGATGCTGAGATGCCCACAGTAGCCTCTCAGGTGACCTACACTAAAAGCCAGCTGATCCTCTAAGTCAACCCTGGTTTGTTTACAGTCTTCTAAAAATCAGGACAACCAAGACAAAGAATGTCTTGCAGGATGTGTGGCCATGCATTGGGACTTGGACATTAGAATAATTACAGCACCAAATTATGAGGAAAAGACATGTATACCAAGTCCTACAGAGAAGAACACTGCAAAACTGGTCACAGATTCATCTTCATTATAAATGCTACCCTTTCAGGTTTCTAAGAATTTGAAGCATTACAGCAGTTATAGGAGGTGATAAATCATTAGCCAAGTCCTGTGCTAAGTGCTTGCACTTGGACAGCAGCTGGCACAATGAAGGAAGGCACAGAGCACAGTCACATCATCCTCCCATGTGGAAGAAACAAGCACTCTATCTGGAGCTGGTGTTTGGATGGTTGGTTATGTTTTCACAAAACAAAAAAACAAAACAAGCAAACAAACAAAAACCACACTTGCTCTCTTTTCCAAGTGGTGCTATTTTTCAACCTGTTATTCAAGACTCACTTGATTCTGGTCAGCCCTCTGCGCCCATACGTTCTACAGCTGCAGATTCAACCAAACAGATTGAAAATATTCAAAAAAATTTTTTAAATGACAGATTCCTTTTCTCATAATTATTTCCTAAATAATACAGTATGATAATTCATATAGCAATTTTATTGCATTAGGTATTGTAAGCCATCTAGAAATGACTTGGATGGGAGGATATGCTTTATAAGTACTATTTCATATAAGGAATTTAAGCATCTTTGGATCCGGGTACACAAGGGAGTCCTGAAACCAACTCCCCAGGAGATCTAAGGATGACTGTACTCAATGTCTGACCAGCTCAAAGATGTCACTCTGCAGTCTGAAAAGTAGGGGACGCTACAGGATGCTTGGAGACCATCAACAACTGACACCTTCCGTAACAAAGATGACTCATCTCTTCACAGTAATAATGGGAGGCTTTGGAAAATGTTTCCTTTCAATTAAATGCCAAGGTTTTCTTTCTAGCCTCTACACTGAAAACTATCAAGTAGAGACAGGAATTTTAAGCAGACTTAGGTTCACTCATCTGGATGGACTTCCCTTGGCTTCTGTTATACACAAGATGGTCAGGCAGTATTGAATCTTAAGAGATTTTTTGGAGCTGAGCATGGTGGTGCATGCCGGTAATCCCAGCAACTGGGAGGGTGGGGGTGACAGGGGGTGGCTGAGACAGGAGAATCGAAAGTTCAGAATCAGCCTCAGCAATTTAGTGAGGCCTGAAACAACTTAGGGAGATCCTGTCTCAATATGACAAAAAAAAAAAAAAAAAAAAGGGTTGGGTATATAGCTTAGTGGTTGAGGACCTTGGGGTTCAATCCCTGGCCCCCAAAACCAAGGATTTTTTGGTTAGTTGATATGTAAATTGACAGACTGAAAAGCTCTCTATAACTTAAGACATTCTTGCAGGCATGTGTAAAATACTTAGAATTCAATTAGAAAATAAACATTTACTTTAAAAAAATACTCTTTATGGAAGAAAGTTTCTTTCTGATTTGGGACAGAGGACCCTATCCATCCAGTGGGCCAGATAAGGAGACGACGTTTTTGACATTGAAAAACAAAACTATGCCACAGTGCTGATGGAAGTGATGTACTGAAGAGCAAGAGTTCAGAAGGATGGTTCCAGCCAGGGCCATCTGGGCTTGATGGAGAGAGCAGGAGTTTCCCAGGTAGATCACACATTGCTTGGGCAGACGGGCCAGGAAGGCATCCTTCCTTCATCCAGAGGTCCAACAGTGCATGCCACTCTGCCTGGTACTCTCAAGACTCTTCCGAGTCCCCTCTATTTGACTAATTTTCCTTCTGAGTCTTCCTTGGCCCCTTCTTCATGCACCTGTCCTGCAAGTGGCTCAGGGTTAAGTGTGGGGAGCCATGCAACCTGAGTCTGAATCGTAGGTCAGCCACCTCTCCCTGTGTGATGGGAGAGAAGTTTCTTCATCCTCTGTCTGTTTTCTACTCTGTGAAGCAGATTTAATAACCTTATCTACTCCTTCACACATATCAGGTGCTGGGGACAGTGCCTGGTATAAAGTGGGCTCTCAGTAAACACTCACAATTTGAATTAGAATAGACAGCTGAAAGGTTCTATAATGACCTGTGCATGCTAAATTATTTAATATCCTCCCTTGAACTTTGTAAGTATTTTTAGTCACTCTCAAAAAAATACTGAACTTTTTGTTTTTTCATTAGCCTCACCGGCACATTTTTCTAGAGAACAGGGAACATGGGCTATTTTGTTATAGCTTCCTACTCTGCAAAAGTGGTTGAAGGAGGGCATACATCCTTTCCTTCCTAGATAATCCCTTAAGTCAACCTAGATGTACAGTATAAATTACACTGTGGAACAGGTGAGCCTGCCAGAATTCTGCATGGGAAGCAGCCAGGAGCTTCTGGTACACAAGTCCAGTTCTCCAACATGGCAGTCAGAGAAGGACTTGGAAGCAGAGCCACACTGACAGGTCTACAAGCAGAGAGAAAACCCAAATGCTCTCTTCTCATTGTCTCTGCACACGGGGCAATTCACTCAGGAAGTACCGAAGAAAAGGTATAACAGAAAGCCAGTTTCCAGAAATCATTCTTACAAGACCTTGCTTTTACTCACTTAGGAATTTTAAAGAGGAAAAAAAAAAATCACCATTTATTTCTCTTAAACACATCTAGGTGGCTACAAATAAGCTGCTTAAAACACAGGATAAGGCTGTGTGTAGTCAGTCAAGTATCAGCGGTCAGCATGGCCACAGGGCCATCTTGCTGTGCCTCTGCAGCTGGGGAACACTGACTGTCTTGAAAGGTACAGAAGAATAAGGATGCTTTACCCCACAGGAATACTGCTTCCAGAGGGCACAGTGTTTCTACCATGCTACGGGGACAGAAGTCAACACTGCTCCCTGTGGAATAGGCAACCCTGTCATTCAAGCAAAACCTCCCATGGCCACCCCGCTTTCAGGCAACCCAGATTAACACAGAGCCACTGTGTCACACCACAGTGTGGCCCTCATGCATGAACCAAGGACGTGCTTCTCAGCACTATCACTTCACCTTCTGTTCTGAATTCATCTCATCTTTAAAGCACACAGCAGTGGTGAAAAAGGTGAACTTGACTCTTCAAAATTAAAAGGGATCTCTTTTAAGATTTATTTTAAGAGAGTTTGGGAGGACAGGCGAGGGAGGAGTGCAGAACAAGGCAGGCCATGCATGGGTCACTGTTGAAGCTGGGCAGTGGGTATAAAAGAGTTCATTATTTCATTCCGCCTGCTTTTGAATATATTAAAAACTTCCCATAATTCAACTTTTTGAAAGGGCACTTCTGATATGCACATTTAAGTTTCCAGAGGAAACCAAACCCTTTTCCAAGTCCTTGTTCCAACCCTTTTTTAAGTTCTTATTAATTTATCAGTGCTCAGATGCTCAGGTTTCTCTTCATCATTAGTAGAAACCGCGGAAAACTCTACCCTGGGAGGCAGCACTGACACAAGGTTGGCCTGACAAAACCCCAGATGCCTCACACAGGACCACAGAAACCAGCCCTGTCACAGAGCAGCAGAAGGCACAGGCCCCTCAATCTGCTCAGTTCCACACAGCATTCTGACAGAGGAAACCAGAACTGAGCTGGGACTATTTGTTTCCATGCTTTCTTCCTTGGAGGAGCTGGTCTTATAACATTAAAGTGAAAGGTGACAAACAAAGATGAAATGGGTGAGGGGACAGTGCAGTGGTTCCTCATACGTGATGAACAGCTTTAGAAAAATGCCAGGGCCCAGAACACACTCAAGGCCAAAGGAATCGGAACCTAAGGAGCTGTCATGTAGGGTGTTATGTGCACGTGAGGGGTATGCACATGGTAAGTATGTGTGTGTGAGCAGGTAACTGTGTGTGCACATGTGTACGTATAAGTGTGTGCACACGGGACAGCTGTATGCAGGTTTTCAGAATTCTTCGAGTCTAATGCCGGCTAAGTTTCACAGGTGGCAAAGCTACTGCGGAGCTGGTATCTAAATTTCATCCAGGCACACTTTCCCTGCATCAACCTTGAACCAGAGTTGTAACAGAGTTCTGGGTGGCCTCCAGAGTCACCCAAGGCCCTGGAACCAGCTCCCACACCAGAAGGACTTGTCAGGAGGCAGGCATGGTGGTGCACGTTTGTATGTAATCTCAGTGACACAGGAGGCTGAGGCAGGAGGATGGCAAGTTCAAGGCCAGCCTGGGCAACTTATTATTTCTCAAAGTAATAAGTAGAAAGGGGGGCTGGGGTTGGAGCTCAGCGGTAGAGTGCTTGCCTAGCATGTGTGAGGCACTGGGTTTGATCCTCAGCATGGCATATAAATAAAATAAAGGTCCAGAAAAACTTTTTTAAAAAAGTAGAAAGGGCTGAAGATGTAGCTCAGTAATAAACCACCTCTGGGTTCAATCCCCAGTAGCACTAAAAAATAAACAAAAAAAAAAAGTATATATCTACATAACTATAAATATATATCTAGACGGACAGATTGATAGATATGATAAAAGTCACCCTAGGTTAGCTGAATCTATAGTAAGGGGGGTTCCGCACAGGGCACATCTAAAGCCTTAGGACATCTTGCCGTGAGTTCACCTTGACCATCACCTAGGACTAGGCACGGCACAGCCCAGCTGAATTGAAACATCAATCACACAGGGGTTTACCATTGTCCCTAATGAAAAGGAGCAAAACATACAAGAAGAACTGATGTTTAAGAAATAATAATTTAACCCAAAACATGCAAATATTATCATTTCAACCTGCAATGTTAGAAACAGACATTTCTGGCAACACTGGGGGTGGAACCCAAGGCCTCACACATACTAGGCCAGTGCTCTACCACTGATTTACTCCTCCAGCCAGAGACATTTTACATTCACTTTTAAGCATTTCATCCTCCAAACTGGGTGTGTATCCCATACTCGGTGTGTATCCCATACTCACTGCGTATCTCAATGAGGACAAGCAACAGCTCCACAGCCACATGTGGCCTGGGGCTGTCCCAGCAGCATGGACCTAGAGCTCAGTCAGGTCCAAGAGACTTCCACACTGACAGGGCTTCCCATGTAACTTCTTGCTCTGTTTTTTGATTCACTGACTTTTCTTTATTTAACAATTATTAATTAAAATCAATATTCCCTTGTGTCTAACCTACTATTTATTATTCCCAATGAGTTAAATATATTTGTAAAATACCTTGCCATGAGGAACTTTTATGGTTATTGGAGAGGATTTTCTGGGGGTCAGGCATGGGGCCATCTGCAGGAAGACCCGAAGACAGTGTCTTGAAAGGCATGAAGATTAATGGAAGGAGCTTGTTCAATATGGCTGCCTTTTGGTGTCTTCTTCCATATAGGATTATCTAGGTGTTCACCTCTATCTATCATGAAACTGTCTTGATTTCATTGGGTCTGGGCTCAAAATTATTAACCAAGAGACTTGGGTCTTGACATTTACCAATAGTGTTCATCACACCACCTAGAATGGTGATGAATCTATGGGTCAGCTCCTTCATGGAGGGTGGAACCTCCTACACTCAGTACAGAGGAAAAAGTGAGATTATTACTGCAACCCCTCATTTAATGCTCCAGGCTAGGGGGAGGCAGGGCTGCAAAGACAAGCTACTGTTGGCCACACAGCTCTATAGGTCCAGAGGACTGGTCTCCTTATTAGCCTCTGCTGTCTGACTAGGACTGGATCAGGGCTCCGGCACAAGCGGGTTTAGAGTGTAGCTTGTTTTTGACCGTGACTTTGCCTGATATTTCTGAAGAGATTCTCCATCTTACTCCCCCTGTCCAAGAATTAGCCCAATCCTTCTTAAGTCACTTTGAAATACTGGTCATAAAGAAGATGACCCATGAGATCAATACTAATCTCTGGAACTTTCACTTGATGCCCTACCCTTCTTTAGTGTGCAGTAAATGGGAGAAAGAAATAAACTATCTACTTGCATCCATTCAACAAATGAGAAAGATGTATGTCAGTAAAACCACCATCACAACAAAGATGCACAGACTTTTCTTAGTGCCCCTTCCACCCCTGCCCAATGCAATCAATGATCTACTCTCAGTCACTATGAATTAACTTGATTTCTAAAGCATTATATAAATGAACTTAACGTATGTACTCAGATGTGTTTAGCACAAGCAGCATGGTTTTGAAATTCATCCATGCTGTTATATAAGCAGTTTGGTATAGTTTGGTAGGTAGTATTTCATTGTAACACAATTCATTTATCCATTCAACTGTTGATGGACATTTGGGTTGTTTACAATTTGGGGCTATTACAAATAAATCTGCCATGAATGTTTATGCACAAGTCTTTTTATACAGATTTGTATTTCTCTTGGATAAATACATGGGAGAAGAATGACTGAGACAAATGGTAGCTATATGTTTAACTTGAGTTGTAATAAAATTTCAGTCACCGCACATCCTCATCAACACTTGGTATTATCAGACTTTCAAATTTTAGCCTTTACAATGAGTATGTAGTGGAGTTTCATTGTGGTTTTAATTTGTATTTTCCCTGATGACAACTGATGTTGATTATCTTTCCACGTGCTTACTGGCCGTTCCTATATATTCCTTTCTGAGTGAGTGCTCAAATCTTTTGCCCATTTTTAAAAATTTTGTCTGTTTTACAACTTTTAAGTTGTACATGGACATAATACCTTTCTTTTATTTATTTATTTATTTTTATGTGCTGCTGAGGATGGAACCCAGTGCCTCACACATGCTAGGCAAGTGCTTAACCACTGAGCCACAGCTCCAGTCCTTGTCTTTTTATTAGTGAATTGCAGAAACTTTTCATATATTCCAGATGCAAATCTACTGTCTTGGGAATATCTTTCTCACTGTACAGACTGACTTTTTGTCTTAATGATGTCTTTTGAACAGTAACGATTTTTAACTTTGGAAAAAGTCGAGTTTATCAATTTTAAAAGTTTAAGAAAAACTTTGCCTTTCTCAGCATTGTAAAGATTCTTTTTTTATGCTTTTTTTCTGAAAGTTTTATAGTTATACATTTTATATCTAAGGCTATTATCCATTTTGACTTAATTCTTCTGAATGAGGTAAGAGTAGTTAATTTTATCCATTAGGATATCCAATTGTGACAGCATCATTTATGGAAAAAACAAAAAATAAAACAAAATAAAAATCCCTTTTTTCCTTATTGAATTTTCTTGGCTTTGTTGAAAATCAATTGTAATGAGTATAACAGACCTGTGTCTATTTCTGGATTTGATTCCATTGATCTGCATGTCCATGCTTCTGCCAATCCCATACTATCATGATTACTGAAACTTTAATCTTCTTCACTAAAGTCTAGTTCAAAGTCTTGACTAGTTTAAGTCTTAAAGTTAGGCAGTTTTTGTATTTTAGGTCCTTCGTAGTGCCACATGAAATTCTAATATTTGACAAAGACACTAAGAAAAACTACAGGCCAATATTCCAATATCTAATATAAATGCAAATATTCTTGCACAAATATTGCCAAATGACATTCAGTAAAAAGATAATTCATCAACACCAAGTAGGATATTGCAAAAATACACATTTGGTTTAACATTAGAGAATCAGTGTGATCTACCAGGTCAACAAAATAAAAAGTAAAACCATTTAACATCTCATTAGATGAAGGGTAGACGTTTCAAAAAATCCAGCCAGCCATTTGTAACAACAAAAAATTCACCAAACTAGAAATAAAAGAAACTTTCTGAATTTGCTAAAGGGCCTCTGTGTAAAATCCACAATTAACATCAACATTTAATGTAAAACAACAACAACAATAATTACCTTGCCTCTAAAATTGTCAATAAAATACGGATGTCCCAATTTCAATTTCTACTGAAGTAGGAGTCCTAGCTAGTGTGATAAGGAGAGAGAGACTAAAAGTATACGGATTGGGGAAAAAATGGTCTTTACTTGCATTGGACACGACCCTTTTTAATAGAAAATCCTAATGAATCTATAAAAAAGTTACCAGAACTATTAATATCCTATAATAATGTAGCAAAGACACAGGATGTAGAGTCGGGATGAAAAAAAAAAGTCAAAGTTTTTTTTCTCTGCATGCTAACATTAAACACTTGGTAATAGAAATTTTAAATGTGATTTCGTTTACAGTAGCATTCAGAAATATAAAATACTTAGGGATTGGGACTGGGGATGCAGCTTAGTGATAGAGCATCCTGCTTGGCATGCATGAGACCCTGGATTTCATCACCTGCACTGCAAAAAAGTAAAAATTAAAAAAAAAAATTTAAGTAAAAATAAAAGAACTTAGGGATAAATTTAACAAAATATGTGTACTTAAAACTAAAAACATTACTGAGCAAATTAAAGATCTAATCCAGGCATAATGGTGCCTGCCTATAATCCCAGCAACTTGGGAGGCTGAGGCAGGAGGACGGCAAGTTCGAGGCCAGCCTCAGCAACTTACCAAGATCCTGTCTCAAAGTAAAAGACAGGCTGGGATGTAGATCAGTGATACACTGCCTCTGAGTTCAATCCCCAGTATTAAATAAACCAAGAAAACAAATAATAAACAAAATTTAAATAAATGGGAGATAACTATGATTTCTTCCTCAATTGTTTGATAGAATTCACCAATGAAGTCATGTGAGTCCACAGTTTTCTTTGTAGGAGGACCTTTTTTTGGGTGTGCGTGTTTAAAATAGAACTTATTTTTGCATTGGACGTGGATATGAAGTACAGGACAGGGGTTGCTTTGAAGTATTACAGAATTACGTAGCTAAGGATAGTTTTTTGTCTTGTTTATTGTGCACTATAGTTGTATGTAATGATGAAATTAGTTGTTATGTATTTATATGCACACAAAAAAATTTGACAATTTGGCCAATATCACTCCCCAAAACTCCCCCACCTCACTGCCCTCCTCCCCTCCCTTTAATTTTCAGGAAAGCTACCTTGCCCTCTTCTTTTCCTTTTTCCTCTCAAGCTTCCACAAATAAGAGAAAACATGACCCTTGACCGTCTGAGTTTGGCTTATGTTGCTTAAGCTAATGGCCTCAAGTTACACCCATTTTCCTGCAAATGACATAATTTATTTTTCTTGAATTTCATTTAATAGAAATTAATTTATTCAGACTTTCCCATTTTTGTGTCAGTTTTGATACTTTTTGTCTTTTAAGAGAGTTGTCTATTTCACCTAAGTAGTCAAATTCATCGGGTAACAAGATAATGGTTTATACATTCCCTTCAATCTTAATGTCTATAGGTTCCAGAGTGATGTTCCTTCTTATACTCCTGAAATTGGTCATTCCTTTCATTTGGTCATTTCTTTCATGTTTTTTTCCTGATTTTTTTTTCTTTCTTCTTTTTTCATTCCTTTCTTTCATAAGTTTAACTATATGTTTATCAATTTTATTGATCTTTTCAAAGAACTAGCTTTTGGTTTCATCTATATTATTACTGGTTTTTATTATTTGTCTGTTTTCTTCATTATTTCCTTTCTTTGACATACCTTGGGGTTTAAATTTACTGGTTTTATTTTCCTAGCTGCCCAAGAGAGAAGCTTAGATTATTTATTTATTTTTATTATTTTGTGATTCATTGTACACAGATGGGGTACAACTTTCACTTCTCTGGTTGCACACGAAGTAGAGTCACACCGCTTGTGTAATCATACGTGTACATTGAATAATGATGTTTAGATAATTTATTTTTCAGTTTTCTCCTTTTCTACAATAAACACCTAAAACTATAAATTTCCATGTACAAACTACTTTACCAGATTCTCACAATTTATTTGTTCTTTTTAGATATACATGACAGTAGAGTATATTTTGACATACTATACATACGTATTATATATACATTAGGATCCCAGTCTTGTGATTATACGTGATGTGGAGTTTCACTGGTCATGTATTCGTATATGAACATAGGAAAGTTATGTCTGTTTCATTCTACTGTCTTCCTCACAATTTTTTTTACATTACACTTTTACTCCTCAGATCCAATATTTTATAATTTCCCTTGTGATGTCTTTGATTCATGAGTTGCTTACAAGTGAGTTATCCAGATATTTGTGCCTTTTAACAATTTTTTTCTCAATTTAATTTCTTTGTGGTCAGAGAACATATTCAGCAAGACTTTGATGTTTGAAAATCTATTGAGATTTGTTCTATATCCAAACAGATGGCTGTGTGACCTTTACTTGTGCACTTGAAAATACTGTGTATACTGTAGTTATTGTGATGTTTCATGTGTTTCAATTAGGTTAAAGTGGTTCATAATGCTGATCAAGTCTTTATATTCTTACTGATATTTTTGTCTTTTTTATCAACTGTGTAATTTGCTTATTCCTCCTCCAGCTCTTGCTTTATATAGCTTTGCTTTACACAATCTGAAGCTTTGTTTTTAAGCACATACTTACTACTTCACCTAATGTACTGACCCTTGTACTGTGCAGTGTCCCTCTTAGGCTTGAATAATACTCCTCATCTTGAAGATTACTTTCTGGTATTAACATTATCTACATCTAATTTGTCTGCATGGTTTATCTAGTCTTTTACTTTTAGTCTATGTGCATCCTTATATCTAAAATTAATCTTATGTAGAGAGTATATACGTCGACCTGGCTTTATTAGTCAGACAATCTCTTCCTTTTGATTGGGATGCTTAACCCTTTATAATTAATGTAATTATTTAGGTCTGCCATTCCTATTTTTCTCACCAGGCTTTCTGTACCTTTGTTCCTCCTTCCCTGCCTTCTTTTCTATTAATTTCTTTTCAGTATTCCTTTTTAATTCCACACTGCCACTTAGCTCTACCTCTTAGCATTGTAACTGAGTGGTTGTTCTAAATAGGACAATGTATATTCTTTTTTTTTTTTTTTATACTGGGGATTGAACCCAGGGGCACTCAACCACTGAGCCACATCTCCAGCCCTATTTTGTATTTTATTTAGAGACAGAGTCTCACTGAGTTGCTGAGGCTGGCTTTGAACTCGCGATCTCCTGCCTCAGCCTCCCAAGTGCTGGGATTACAGGCGTGCGCCACCACGCCCGGCTTACAATATATATTCTTAACTTAAAACAATTTACTTAAATGTTAATCATGAATTATGCGAGACAGTAAGAACTTGGCAAAAACTTTTTTAAAGAAGGTAGGAACTTTGCAATAGTATATTTCCAGTTTGCCCCCCAATCCACGGTGTTGTACATTCCCTCTATGTGTGATAAACTTAACAATAGTGTTATTTTATTTTAAATATTAATGTGTCTTTTACAGAAACTAAGAGAAGTTGTCTTTTATACCTACTGATATCTACCATTTCTGGTGTTTTTTATTCCTTCCTATATATCCTTTAGCATTTCTTTTAATGCACGTGCCCTGGTGACAAATTTTCTGATTTTTCTTCCTCTGAAAATGTCTTTACTCACTTTCATTTCTAGAGGACAGTTCTGTTGAATATAGAATTTTCAGTGGAGAGGCTAGGGTTGTGGCTCAGTGATAAGAGCACTTGCCTGGTGTGCGTGAGGCACTGGTTCAAATAAGTAAATAAAATAAAGATCCATCAACAACTAAAAAAAAAATTAAAAAGATTTTTCAATGGACTCTTTTTTCAGCACTTTGAATGTCATTCCAATACATTCAGCTTTTATGCTGTCTGATGAAAAGACAGTTGCTAATCTCACTTCCATCCCCATGTATGTAACTGTGTTAATCCATTCCCATCACTGTGAAAAAAATACCTGAAATAATCAACTTCTAAACAGGGGGACGAGGTTATCTGGGCTTATGGTTTCAGATGTTTCAGTCCCTGGTTGTTGGCACGCGACGGCACGGTACATGGTCACAGGAGCATGGAGAGGAGCCTGCTCACCTCCTGGCAGGCAGGAAGCAGGGATTGGATCTACCCTCCTCAATTACATGCCCCCAATGACCTACCTTCACTCCACTTCCTTCCTAAAGGTCTACCACCTCCCAGGAGTGCCACAGCCTGGCACCAAGTCTAGCACACAGACCTTTGGGGGAACCTTATCCGAACTGTAGCAGTGACACATCACTTCTTCCGGCTGCTTTCAGGATTTTTGTTTATCTCTGGCTTTCATCAGTTTAAATATGATATTCTAGGAGTGGTTTTCTTTGTGTTCATTATGCTCTGAGATTAATAAGCTTCTTAAATCTACATGTTTTTCCACATTTGGGAAATTTTCAGTCATTATTGCCACAAACATTTTTCTGCCTCCTTTTTCTCTCTTCTTCTGGGATTCAAATTCCAAATATATTTGACCAGTTGATATTATCCCACAGGCCTCTGAAAACAATGTTTTCCTTTTCTTCCTTGCCCCTCCCCCTCTTTTTTTTCCAGAGCTGGAGATTGAACCCAGGGCTCTGTACATGCTAGGCAAGTACAACCTGTTCATTTCTCTTAATGTTCTCTCTGTTTATTTTTGAATTGAATAATTTCTACTGATCTATATTTAAGTCCATTAGTTCTTTCTATTGTTGTACCTAATCTTATGCTGAGTCCATCTAGTCAACCTTTATAGTTTCCATTTCTCTGTTAAGTTTTTCGAACTAGGCATTCACTAATACTGTATTTTCTTTTAATTCTTTTGGTACATTTTCCTTTCATTCCCGAGCATATTTTCATAGTTTTTAAAAACTATGGTTAAGGGGAAAAAACCCACGTAACAAAATTTGCCCTCTTAACCATTTCAGGGTAGCTCTTAATTCATTGTCTGCTAAAGCCAATGGTTCCACTTGGGGTCAGTTCCTAAAGACTGACTTTTTACTGAGTAAGGGTCCCACTTTCCTTTTTCTTTGCATGTGCTGTAATGGGAGGTGAAAACTGGACATTGCAGATAATACACTGCAGCGACATTGGATTGCTGGGCTCTGCGATCAGTTACTTGGTCATTACAGGCAGTGACCTGACTAGAATCAAACTGCAGCACATAGAAACTGATCTCTCTGCTCTGTGGCTTCCCACTTGTTCAACTTGGGATCCTGTACCTATGCAATTTGGTGATCAGAAAAGGATATGAAGAGAAGCTGGAGTTCATCTTTTCTCTAATTTTTCGCTTCTACGGATTCCTTCTCAATTTCCCACTGCTGTTTCCTGCCCCTCTGTCTTCTGAAACTGAGGCCTTATGATTCAGCTTTATGCCACCAAAGGTGCATATGGTTGATGAACCTGGTTTACAAGAACTGCAAACCCGTAAGTCTAGCCCCACAGAGCTTCATCTTTCAAGCATATATTTCTCTCTGGTCTTTGCTTGCTTTTTCACCAGGTGCCCTGGTCTCCACACATGCATAGCTTAACGGTTACCAGGGATTTGTTAGAGTTTATGCTCAAGATTTTTGACCTTAGTGTGGCTATTTTCTCATTGTCTAGACTTCCCCCTTCAAATTTTCTGCAGCCTTTCTGGTCCTCAACTCTGGTTTCTAGTATGTTTAGCCAAGAAGGCTGAAGTTTTTTTTTTTCTCTCTTTTATCCCATTTTCTGCAGTTATAGGATTCAGACAAGGCTCTTGGGCTAGAAAATCACAGCTCTCAATTTTTACATTTTCCCATTAAGCTTTTGAGATTACACCTGTTAGCCAGGTATGGTGGTGCAGGCCTGTAATTCCAGAGACTCAGGAGGCTGAGGTAGGAGGATAGCAAGTTCAAGGCCAGCCTCAGCAATTTAAGAAGGACCTCAGTAACTTAGTGAGATCCTGTCTCAAAATAAAAAAGGCTGCAGATGTGGCTCAATGGTTAAACACCCCTGGATTCAATCCTGGTACAAAACAAAACAAAACAAAACACACACACACACGAAGGAAAACAATATCCCTCGTACAGTGTCTTATCTACTTTTGGACACTTTATAATTCCTTTAAATATGTAATTTTTAAATTAGTTTTTAATGCCAAAACATCCCATTGTTCACCTTAAATATATACAATTTTTGTCAGTCATTTCTCATTAAACTTAAAAAGTATTGATTATGGATAAAAAGAAATACGGTTAATATGACTGAGGCACTAAATTTTAATTTTATTAAATCTCAATTATTTTTTTCACATTTTTACTGGTGCATTATAGTTGTACATAATGTAAATCAGTTTTTATAATTGTTATACAAAAAGGGTTCCTTAACTCCACCACTTAATCAACCCCTCTACCTTAGTGTGAAAATGCTTCTCATACTATTTGGCTGCTGCCTGAGAAAGAGAACAAAACCGATCAGACACTGAGATGTCATATCTCAAATATCTTAACGCTTAGCATAGTGCAAGGAACCTAGCAGATATTCAATAAATGTGCTGAAAAGATGACTGAGAACACAGTCTGAGGTTACTTCTCATGCTACCAGCTATTTACTACTGTGTGATTATAGGCATGTTTCTTAACCTCTGGGCAAAACTAACTTGGATGAAATAAATTTATAATACAAGATTCCTGGAGTAATTTCAGATGTAAGGTATCCTAAGGAAAAGTAAAAGAGATGTATTTCAATTTCAGGTGTGGTGGCACATGCTTGTGATCCCAGTTACTTGGGAAGCTAAGGTAGGATGACTACAAGTTCAAGGCTAGCCTGGGCAACATAGCAAGATCCTGTCTCAAAATAAAAAATAAAAAGGGCTGGAGATGTAGCTCAGTGGTAGGGCTTCCCTGGGTCCTATCCCTAGTAACACCACCACCAAAACCAAAAACAACAACAACAACAACAAACACATATAATTTGTAATAGTAAGAAACTGAAAACAATTTCATGGCCCCAAAATAGAGGAACTGCTAAATAAATCCTGGCAGGTGACAAAGACTATATAATGCCATATAAAGCATTTTAGAATAATGTTTTCATGGTATGAAGAAATCTTCTGTATGCAAGTGTTGAGGAGGAAAGAATTCAAGATACAAAATGAGAAATAGCCAGACTTAAGAGGTGACCTTTAGCTCACCACTTAGTAACCATCTGTCCTGTGCAAATTAAACTGTGATCCAAATTTTTCATCTGTAAAGAAGAGAAAACAATAGAACCTTCCTCACAGGCTTGCTGGGAGAATCATAAGCAGTAATCACTTAGTAATTGGTCAAAATGTTAATTTAACTTTTAGAGTGAGTAATCATGTTAGCTAAAAACCATAAAAATTATACTGTTATATTAAATATATACTAATTTACTTTGTTGAATGTGATAATAGTGTCATGACTATGGCTTTAACTCTTGTGTTTTTTGTATTTGTTGTCTTTCAGAGAGATATATTTAAATATTTGAGTGATAGATGATATGATGCCTGGCATTTGTTTTTTGTAAATACCTTAATATGCTTCAATTTAATTTTTAAAAATATCCGACTGTTGTAGTCAGCTTTTTCACCGCTGTGACTAAAAGACTAGACAAGAACAACTATGGAGGGGGAAAGTTCATTTGACGGCTCGTGGTTTCAGAAGTCATAAGTAGCCAGCTCCATTCCCTGGGGCTCGAGGTAAGGCAGAACATCATAGCAGGAGAGAGTGGAAATAGCTCGTATCATGACCAGAAAGCAAAGAGAAAGACTCCACTTGCCAGCTACAAAATGTATGCCCCAGAGGCATGCCTCGATGCCCCACCTCCTCCAGCCACATGCTACCCGCCTTCAATTACCCCTCAATTAATCCCACCAGGGGATTAATTCACTGATTGGGTTAATGCTCTCATATCCTAATCATTTCTTCTCTGAACGTTCTTGCATTGTCTCACATGTGAGTTTTTAGGGGACACCTCACAGACAGTCGGGTATGATGGCACTTGCTTGTGATCCCAGCAACTTGGGAGGCTGACACAGGAGGCACAGCAAGTTTGAGGTCAGCCTCAGCATTTTAGTGAGACCCTGTCTCAAAATAAAAAAACTTTTTAAAGGTACTGGGGACATGGCCAAGTGGTTAAGCACCCTGAGTTCAATCCACAGAACAACAAAAAAATCCCACAGAGGAAATAAGAAAGTGTATTGATAAATGTTAAAGTGAGGTGATGCATGACATTTTACTATGCTATTTTACTTTCTAAAACTCTCCAGAATAAAAATTTAACAAAAACCAAAAACGAAGTTATGTACATAACTAAATAACAGTAATTGCCTTCTGGGTAGTGGATTATTGGACGAAATTTCCTATGTGAGAATGTCGTATTTCACTGTATCAGGAGAATTTCTCTTTGCAAGTCCCCTGGACACAACTGGGGAGCCTCTAGCTCCAACTCAGACGCTCACTTGCTGTGCATCTAATTCTGACCATATCACCTTTTTAGGCCTCAGTTAATTCAACAGTGGAAAGACTGGGTTGGATTAGGTAATCCCTAAGACCTCACGCAGTCATACCAGGATTTCCAAGATGGTACTGACACAAACGGGAATTTGGAAAAGTGAGACCTCAGCCTGTGCTAGACTGAGTGGCTGGAGAGGATGGTGGAAGCGGGACTGCATGGGAGGGGGAGCTGTGGCTGGCTGGGGGAATGTGCTCATGTGGGGTAACAGCACGAATAAAGACAGTGCAGGGGAAAGTTACACAGCTTGGTGGCAGGTGGTGTGTAAAAGGCAGACCTAAGCAAAGCAGGAGGGCTGGACCAGTAAATGACGTTTGATTAATAAGCAGAGATCAGATCAGAGGAGGAAGAAGAATGCAGTGGTTACCAAGGAGAGGCTGATAGTTGCATCTGGAAAAAGTTTATTGAAGAATTAGTGGGTTGGGGACTATTTAGAAGAATCTAGGCATAAAGCAGGGTTCTTGCAGCAAGAAGACGGATTTGAAAGTCACTTGGAAAACAAGAGTAGGTATTAGGGAAAGTACCATCAATATAATGACTGAAGTGAAGACTAGAGCCAAAGACAAATCCAAAATAAAGACCTCACCCTTGTTGTTAGGAACTCCTCCCAGACTTTCTTGTGCCAGAGAAAGAATGAAGGAGAGAATAAGAGGTGGGCTGAAGGAGGAGCCTAGACAGAGACAGAGAAAGAAGGCACATCTTTCTGTCTAGGAGAAGAGTTATGAAACTATCAAGGAAATTCTGAAAGAAGAGGGTCAGGTGTCCCTGCTGCCGTACTAGGGATCGCAAACAGGTAGAGATGCACCATGGCGACTGGAAGCAACCACGCCGAGATTCCAGCTGCGGGGTGAGGCCTCTTGCCTGAACATTTCTAGCCTAAAACACGAGAAAAAATGGAAATACCAAAACAGCAGCGTTCAATGAAGCCACGTGGCACGGAGACAAAAAAGGAAAGGTGGCAGAGCCACATGCAGCGTCCTGAGGCCTCCTCTAACTCACTCTGAGGCTGAGAGCTGGCACGGAGTCCAGTCTGCTCCACGCTGCTCAGCCCATCCCTGGGCCTCCCAGAAGCCAGCGCCACCAGTTTTCCAGCAGCTCTCTCCCTGCATAAAAGCTTTTATAAACCAGATGAAGCTGCTTCAAGTTTGCGTTGACTGTTTACTTGTTGGCTAGGGAAATTTTTCACTGTTAATCATTTACTTTTGTACAAAACAACCTTTATTTCTATCACATGATTAATAATTCTTCTAATGTCATACCCCAAATATATATCAAAGCCACAAGGACACACACATTCCGGAATTTGAGCATATTTTCTTCATGTGACTTCTGTAGGAATGGGGACCAGTAGCCCCAAGGCTGGTAAGAGAACAATAATCTTATTATTTAGTAAAATATGCCACAGTGCCCTGAACCCAGCTCTTAGACTACTTCAGTGATGACACAGGGCTGGAGTTTGGCCACCATCTCTGTGTGCCAACTACATACGCCAGCCACCACAGAAGTGTTCTTTCTGTTCTGTAGGACAACTCATGAGGCAGGAATAATTATTATCCCAATAATCTCAAGAATCAGAAAGGAGGCCATATGCCCTGGTGCCACATGGCTGTTGACACATGATTCTACCTTGGTTTCCTAACAAAAGTCATCCTCCCTTTCTTCCTTATCCAGTTTTGTTAGGAGTGGCCCTGTGCCCAATTAAAGGATCCATTTCCAAGGCTGTTTTAGACCCCTAGGTCCTGGCAGTTAGGTGTGGTGCTCTGCCCTTCCCCTGCCTCTTGCCTGGAATGTTGACTAGAGATACGCCACGTGGTACACATGAACACTGAAGCCACCTGCCCACTCACCTTCAGCTATCCTCTTGTTTTACCTGTGGGTAGTATGACTGTTTGGCAGCCCAATTCAATTCTCAAGAGACACGGCAAGCAAGTTCAGTCAGGATTTCAATATAGGGTCAGCCTGCCTCTAATACCTGGAGCATCACTGGGTACCCACTACTTACGCAGGGCCAGGTTAAAAGCTGTGGGTAGCATGAAGAGCAGGGGAATGAATGGGAAAGTGGGAAGAGGAATTTCCATCATTTCCCACACTACAGGAAAGACATCAAGAACACATGAAAATTCAAATTGTTCCACTAATAAATAAGTCAATTATAGAAAATTTAAAACTGGAAAAACATAATTATGAAAAAAATCTCTCTTCCAAATATGGCGCTAACAAAATAAAGAAATCTAAGATTGGTAAAACCTAATATATAAAGATTTCATAGTGGATGCATTATGCTTCTAGTCACCTGGTTTTAATACCCAAATAAAAAGAAGCTGGGTAGTGACTGCGATTAACTGACATGGCTTTTTTTTTTTTTTTTCCAAGTCTGAAACTCATAATGACTCTTTTAAAAATAGTTCTAAAAGAGATTACTGTTAGACAACATTTAAAAACTCAATCTCCTTGTTGGTTCCTTCCCCTGCTCTTTAAATCCACAAATGGTTTGGCTTTGAAAGAAACAGTTTAAAAAGAAGTCCCCAGATAGATAGCACACGAACCCAAAACCAGAAGCCCAGAACCCCTCATCTAAGACCCTACCCCCTGCATCAAGCTGAAATTCCAAGCCACTGTGACTTTTAACCTTGGCTGTACATGATGACAACCTGGACCCTACAACCACAGGACAGTAAATAATATTCTTAATAGGAAACAGTGGGGTGTGACCTAACAGGCGTTAAACAAACTGAATCTGTGATTGTTGACATTTTTCACATAATGGCACACACAGAGAATACTAATACCTACACTGCATGCTGGGATAATGAGAAGGTTGATCAAAATAGAGTCTAGGGACTCATCTCTCCAAGGGCAGCAGGGACTTCAGCAGACTGGTAACCAGTTGTTCCCACACTAGGCAAGAAACTGCAGCAAACTGAGCTGGGGGCCAGAAAGCTCCGCCTCCAGGTGCCTGCACAGCTTGCCCATCTCCCCAAGGGGTATGTTTTGTCCATTTGCCTGAATACCCAGCTCTTTCTTGCAAATCCACTGGAACTACAGATTCCAATGTCAGCCTAGGACTTGCACCACTTACAAATGTTAGTCACTCAGGGAGGAGAGAAAAGACACAATCCTCAAAAACCCACTGTAACAGGAAAGTGGGTCTAGCCTCAGACACTTAGTAAGAACCCCTGTCATAATATGCCATTTGCCTACTATTCAAAACTGGAAAATCATTTCCACTTTTTTTTTTTTTTGGTATGGGGGACTGAACCCAGAGGCACTTAAACACTGATCTATCCCCAGCTCCTTTTATTGTTTATTGTGAGACAGGGTCTCACTAGTTGCTCAGGCCCTCACCAAATTGCTGAGATTGGGACTTGTGATCCCCCAGCCTCGGCTTCCCAAGCAGTGGAATAACAGGCATATGTCACACGTCTGGTCCATTTCTACTTTCTATCTATTCTCACACACATCCATGCCTTAATAAGAATACAAGGCAAAGTTGTTTTTCTTAGTAGTAGTAATAATAATAATAGGCAGAGTTGAAAGTATAAATGCAATTTAGTAACTTTGAAAAAGCAACTCAGCAAAACAAAAACTACAAAAGTCCTCATTTACCCTATTATTTCCATTTCTAAAATGCAGTCTAAGGAAATCAGTGATATTCATACAGATTTATGTAGAAGTATTTCATTACCAGCTCTTTATGATAATTTATGGAACATCTACTTGAACTATGAAATACATTGCAGACCTTAAAACTCTTAATTTAAAACAATATTTAATGGCATGAAATGGTTTATGTTGAAATGGTTGCCCCTTGGCTGGGGATATAGCTCAGTTGGTAGAGTGCTTGCCTCGAAAGCACAAGGCCCTGGGTTCAATCCCCAGCACTGCAAAAAAAAAAAAAAAAAAAAAAAAGTTTGTCCCCTGTCTTGTTCATCAGATTTTTTTTTAATATAATTTTTTTTTGGTACCAGGATTTGAACCCAGGGGCACTTAACCACTGAGCAACACCCCCCAACCCTTTTTACTATTTAACTTAGAGACAGGGTCTCACTAAGTTGCTTAGGGCCTCACTAAATTGCTGAGGCTGGCTTTGAACTCACAATCCTCCTGCCTTAGCCTCCCAAGCCACTGGGATTACAGGCATGTGCCACCACGCCCGGCTCAGCAGATGTTTTTGTGCTTGTGAATCTGGATCCTAGAGAGTACTGACCAGAACAAAGCTGCCACCACATGGGCTACAGGAGAGGTGGATATTCAACAAAATGCATCACTACTTAGCAACAAGTTCTGATAAACAGTATTATGGGGAAGTTAAGGGATAATGAGAGGAGTCTAATTTAGACTGGGGGATCAAAAAGGCTTTTCTGAATCACTGACTTGAAGACAGCCATCAAGAGGGAGCAGGCGTTTTCCAGGGTGGGGTGAGAGGGTAGAGGTGTGGGGGCAGGGCAGTGCTGGGAACCTGACAAAGTCCATAGGACAGAGTAGGACTGCAGGGATGGGTGTGGCCTGAGGCCACAGGCTCCAGAGTACCATCCTAAGGGCAGCTAGAAAAGTTTCCAAAAGGGAAGTGGCTGACTTCCCTTTCCAGAATGCACTCTCCCTGGAGGAGGGTACTGCACAAGGAGTACCTAGGAGAAGGCCTAGGAGAGGGGCAGGAGAGATGGAGAAGACACTGCAATTCCAGGAGTGAAGGCAGAGACCTGGGCCCCAAAGAGCGCGGGAGAGCTGAAGAGGGGCTTTGGGAGGGAAATGACAGAGAAGAGTGCCCAAGGGTGACAGGGGAGAGAGCAAGTCACAAACAACATGTGCAATGTGACCACATTCTGCTATGAAAAATAGGTGTGTACATTACATATATACACACTATTTTATAACATATAACATTATACACATTTTTTATTAGAAAAAAGGTGGCCACTTCTATACCCAAAATGTTAAGAGTGAGTGTATCTAGGCTGAAAAAATTACAGGCAGTCTGAATTTTCCTCTTATCCTGTTCTATATTCCAAACCTACACAAGGAACACACTTCAGCAGCTAATAGAGACTGAAGAGTGAGAGTAGGACACAGAAAGGTATGATCTACTTGTGTCTTGTCAAATTAATCTACTTTTCAAAAAGCATGTATTTATTTACATTTTCTGCAGAGCTAGGGATGGAACTCGGGGGCCTTGCACAGGTAGGCAAGCACTGAACCACTGAGCTGCACCCACAGCCCTAAGGCAATTTTAAATCCTACTTTAAAAAGGTACACAATTTACCTTTTGGCAGGGTCAAATTTGATTCAAAAGGCACTAAAAAAAAAAAAAAAAAAGAGAGTGGGGAAAAGCCAAGGAACTGCTACACCCAAGAGCCATTGTGATATGACTTCCTGTTAAATTACTGACATTCCTAAACCTAAGTGTTTCTTTCTTCCTTCTATTAATTAGTATTTCAGGGCAGTGTGAGTGATCATTCACACCGAAAAGTGGTTTCCTTCCCAGAGGAAGGAGTAAGGGGAAACGCATATGTTACCTAAATTCCTTTATTCATTAGCAAAATCCTTTATTTCAGTGAAACAATCCTGGGGTGGGATCCTACCAAGACAAAGAAACAACAGTTCAGTGCTGATGTTTCTTTGGGTCTTTCTCTATAGCTTTCTGATAATGCATATTGTTAGAACTAAACAGAATAAATCTACGAGCTGCCTTTCAGTTAAACTTTATTCCAAGTCTGACAGTGAGAGGGGAGCGCTTTCACCGGGATTAGGCGTGGACCATCTCTGCTTCGGTTTTTGCTCGTTTGTTTTCCCTAGTGCTGGGATTGCCCTGTGCATGGTAGGCAAGCACTCTACCACTGAGTCACTCCCGGCCCTCCTGCAGCAAATACTAACTGAACACGTGCCCCAGAGAAGCAGCTGGGAGGCCTTCTAGGCACACAGCGACACCCTGCAGGATCCAGTCCTCAATAGAAGTGAAAGTGAGACAAGAAAGAGCACAACCTGCTGACACAAGGCCTTGCATACACTGCCTATGACTCAGATTGCCATGAAGTCTAAACAGCAAGAGCTCATCTCCAAGTGAAGCACAACAAAGATCCAGCGGCTAAAAAAAATAATAATACTAAACTGAGCCTTAAAAGTTACTAGAATCCAAATAGGAAGAAGATGGGAGGGACCTGGCTAGCCAACAAAACTGGTATGCGGAAGGAGTCCTTGTTATGGTTTGGATGTGAGGTGTCCTCTAAAAGTTCATGTGAGACAATGCAAGAAAGTTCAGAGAAGAAACGATTATGAGAGCTTTAACCTGATCTGTGAATTAATCACCTGATGGGATTAACTGAATGGTAACTGAAAGCAGGTGGATGTGGCTGGAGGGGGTGGGGCATTAGGGGCGTGGCTTTGGGGTATATATTTTGTATCTGGTGAGTGGAGTCTCTCTGCTTCCTGATCAAGTAAGCTGGCTTCCCTCTGCCACACTCTTCTGCCATAATGTTCAGCCTCACATTGAGCCCCAAGGAATGGAGCCTGCTGTCTATGGACTGAGACCTCTGAAACTGTGCGCCCCCAAATAAACTTTTCCTCCTCTAAAATTGTTCTGGTCAGGTCCTTCAGTCACATCAGCAAAAAAAGCTGACTAAAGCAGTCCTGAAATAAATGGGTAGAAAGGGGTATCTGGGAGAAGGCGTGCTGAGCATCTTTATCAGAGAGAGCTCATTGGTACTGGGGAATTAGGGAGCATGTGCCGTGGACCAGAATCTGTAGCTGGAGCAAGAGGGAGCACTGAGAACCAGGAAGGTCTGTGCATGGGTCCAACGAAGTGAGAGAAGAGGGAATAAGTGACAACAGCATATCCCAATGGACATGAGGGAAAGGGGGAAAAGACAGCAAATGGAAACATGGAACTTGAAAAGCAAGCAGCCATCCAGCAACATGAACACAGCAGCGAAGAACACAGGATGAATCAAAGCTGTACCTCCGAAAGACCACCCTCAGGGATAGTGCACTGACCCTTCCTCAGACCTGTTACTTGTTTTGTTTGAGTAATTAGCAAGCATAACAAGCACTGTGCACACAGGTCAATTCACAAGTGCTCAGGTGGGACAGGACACTGCTCGAGTCACCCCGTGACCCTCTCCCAGCTGGAGTACCTCTAAAACACTGGGATCCTGACCAGACCCACCTCAAATGACTGCTGTGCAGTTCTGATGAGATAACACCTGGCAAGTGCTTAGGATGGTGCCTGGCACCCAGGCAACTGCAAAGAAGGACTGGTCCCGTGTGAGAACACATGCCCCCGAGCCTCATGACATACCCCTTGTGGTGCTATGTGAAGAACTTGTATGGTAGTCAGAGAAACTTATTTATTTATTTATTTATTTATTTATTTATTTATTTATTTATTTGCCCTTTTGGCTTAAAAAGGCATTAGACTTCCTTTGCTTATTAAGCGGATCCATCCTCCATTCCCTGGGAGCAATGATCATTGTTTTTAGGATGCCTGCCTCTGAATGCACATCCCAATTACTTGCTATTTCCTTCTGCCAAATTTGGTTTAATAAAAACATTTTGTTTATATTCTCTCTGTCCTTATTCCATTGAAGATTTAAGTCACTTAAACACATACAATAAAGTGGAGGAGAACTGGATTAAGTCAGGATTAGGAAAATTATAGCTGATACAGAAATTCAGGACCAATGAAATGTACGAATGCTGAGCCACAAATTGGGCACCTCTCCACAGATCAGAAGGCAGGTTGTCAGAGAAGAAAAGCATGCTGATTTCTCAAGGGAAGCAAAAGCATTTCTTAGTACTCACATATGGAAGAGATTTATCACCCAAGTCTTCCTCTAGGGGACACAACCTGATAAACTGCTTTGTTATTCTAAGGGTTCCCAGAGCCATGGGCCTGACCCAGAAGCTACTGCTTTGGAGCCTCACTCCCACAAGACCTCAGGCACCATTCCACTGCTAAGCACAGTGACCTCAGCAACACCTCTGCACCAGGGCATGGAGGTACCCACCTGTTAGCCCACTGCAACTCAGAAAACAAGCCACTGCTTCTGAGGAACAGAGAAACGTTACCTACATTAACATTACTGCAACCAGTGCTTTTAAAAATCCCTGAAGCCGGGCGAGGTGGCGCACGCCTGTAATCCAAGCGACTTGGGAGGCTGAGGCAGGAGGATAGTGAGTTCAAAGCCAGCCTCAGCAACTTAGCGGGGCCCTAAGCAACTCAGTGAGACCCTGTCTCTAAATAAAATACAAAATAGGGCTGGGGATGTGGCTCAGTGGCCGAGTGTCCCTGAGTTCAATCCCCGGTTCAAAAAAAAAAAAAATAAATAAAAAAATCCCTGAAGAGCAACCAATGTGATCCTGCAATATGTACAATCAGAAAAATGAGAGAGTACAGTCTATGTATGATCTATGCAAAATGTACAAACGCATTCTATCATCATATCAAGTAGAACAAACAAAATCAAAAAAATTTTTAAAACTCTGAAGAGGAAAACCTGGAAATATGATTTTTTGAAACCATAAAGATTAAAAGAAGAAAGAGAACTGAATGTTAAAAGGCAGTAAAGTAAAAGCTAAATTTAAGTGATTACTTATGCCAATAGCAAGTATCCAGTGATATTAAATATGAAGCTTGTAATCAAAAAATTTAACATTCCAATTCCTCAAAGCTATATTTAAAGAGCAGCTCCTTCCCTTAAGGAATATTAACCTATTGGCCTAGTTTCCTTTTACCTATAGGAATTTTCATAAGTCTTTAGTAATTTATGTGCAAACAATTTATGAATATCATATTATTTGACATACACATTATCTCATTATGTAGAAAATAAAGTCACATTTTCCAGAAATTTTCACTTTTAGACATTTTAATTTAAACCAAACCCATCCATGCTAGTTATAAGGATATGCTTAATATGTGAAAACTCACCTGGCTTAAGCTTACAAATCATACATTTTTAATGCCTTTATTTTATTGATTTATGTATTTATGTATGTATGTATGTATGTATATGTATTTTGTGGGACTGAGGATCGAACCCAGTGTGCCTCACACATGCTAGGCGAGTGCTCTACAACTGAGCCAAAACGCCAGTCCAAATTATACATTTTTCAAATGTAAAATTTACTTTAATAAAAAGTGAAAAATAAAACATCATTTACAACCACTCAAGGAAATGTTTTCAATAAGCCTTAGTAGAGATAAAATGGAAAGGGTGCATATGCACGCACAGTAAATAAGACCCTGCGTGTGAAAGCAGGCACCACCGCCAGCTCCTGCAAGACCCTGGGAAAGCAAGGCACTTACTGCCACTCTGATGAATACAGAGGTTTAAAGTTGGCACTTCAATTCAAAATACAGGAGAACAAAACTGCCGCTGAATTAAAACTGCATCTAATATAATAGGAGACAAAGGGGGAAAAGGTACAAAGGTAGGAATTTTCTTTACCTATTATACTGGAATTCTAATAATCTGCTTTATCTGACAGATGCACACAGCTTCAGAGGCACTACTGAACTTTTTCTCACATTATTTGGGCTCACATACCTTCCTACCAAAAATTTTTTAAGGCAAATGGGTGGAGGTGCAGCTAGACACTGAATTGACTGAATAATTTCACAAGCATTAAATATGGCAAATGGAGCTCTTTCTGCTAGCAATTAACACAAATTAAATGTTGATGAGAACTTCATTGGTATCATGAGCTTTAATTTTCCCATATTTCTATTTTACCACATAAGAAACAGTATTAATTCATTATTTCTTACACTGTAATTATCATTAATGGATTTTACCCTACTAAGATCCCACCTGTACTTTGGATTTTTTGCTTGACTTGTTTCTTTTTCTCATTGCTGAAATACAACTGAAAAGAACTCCAGGGCTCTGGTTGCCTCTTTTATTTGCAACTGATTTACAGCAGATTTTAGGCTTTGCTGTTGGCCTGGAAGTCCTTCTGCATGTTTCCCTAGGACTGCTCCTTCCCTATTTTCAAAACCACCGCCGTTCTCCTTGTCAGGGAGTAGTACTTGGCAGCGTATTTAACTTCATACTTTCACCATGAGCAAGGTCATGCCTTGCTGTCAGCTTTCACAGTAAAACACCCCACACACCACAGTGCTCATGATCCTGTGCTTTACAAACTCAACTCACCCTAACAATGCCAGCTAGACACTAGTTAATCCTAGTATATCCCCAAGTGTCAGGGAAGCCCCCTACAAAATAGCAGGATTTGTTTCACAAACATCATCCAAGTAGTGTCAGTTTTCTCGTTAAGTTCGACACAAAGAGGATTGAGATGTCTTTGAAAACAAAAGATGACACCGTTAGCCTTTTCCTATCACTGTGATGCCAGGCGTAGGTAATTAGGTTATTTCTAGGAAACTAAAAGTGCTCTCACCATTCTAATATGCTCTGAGCATGAAATCCTGCTCATTCTGAAGGCAGCAAAACTTTGTTTATTACCATTTTGTAAATTGTGATTTTTGAGACGATAGATGGAAATATAAAGCGCTGGCTTTCACAAGTCATTACATTTATTCTTGGTTTCACTAGTTTCATTTTATGTTGTCCTGTTCCTCAACTTTGATTTTATTCAGGTATGTGCACTATTAAGGATCATAAGCATATGGCTATAAGTTGTGTATATATGATGCCAACTTCGTTAATGCATTCTTCTCTGCAACTGAGAAGGTAAAGCATACTGCCACCACATTTTGATGATTTCTCAGGCTTTTCTGGTTTTTTCTTATTTTCTACATATAGTTACATTTCCTATTATGTGTATATACTGTTTTTCAGAATAGGAGAAAACAGAATAGCCAATGCATGTTAACCAACACTCCTAAAAAGAGTTTAAAAATACACAAACCAAAAACAAAATATGGGAACCTAATCCCTTCCCCATGATAGCTCAGAATAACCCCCAAAGAAACCCCAGAAAAAAGGCTAGTTAGGAAAGCCCTTCTCATCTTAAGAGCAGAACTGGGCTGGAGGTATAGCTCAGTAGTAAAGCACATGCCCCAGACACCAAAAAGAAAAGAATAGAACAGAAAGTACATATGGGACAATTTGGGGAGAGTTCAGAAACTTCTGGATCTTGCCTGAAAAGAAAAAGCATCTAAGGACTATTTTGAAGACAAAGTAGAGAACAGTTCAATGATGCATAAAAGAGCCCTGGATTTTCAACCTCATGACACTTCAAAGCCTTCTAGAAGCTGCCAAGGTATTCTGGCTGCCCCCAATATCCTCCAAGTGGGCTCCTCACTATAACCACCCCCAGGGGAAGCCACAGGAGGTTTGTGCCTACCTGGTCACATCCTGCATTCACCAATTCCTGCAGCATTTGCCGGTTTACTTCTGCAGCCGCGGAAGTGCCTGATTCGTTGGCAAAAGGCAACAGAGAATATCTGATTTCCCTGAGTGCTTTCTGATACGGTCCGAACTTCGGAGTGGTTCTCATCTGCTGCTGCCTGGTGGCATCCTTGCTCCCCAGGACTTTGGAATCCAGGGAAGGATCACTGTTTGGTCCCACGGGCAGCCCCGGAGCCGAAGACTTGGATGGCTGCTTTAACCCCTCGCGGATCTCTTGAAGTCGCTGCCGGCTATTCCCAGAATAAGTTGTGGCAGGAAAAGTCTTTGGCCTCATTGTTAGTCCAGTTTCCTTTTACCATAAATACAACCTTCTCAAAGTGTTTTATTATTTTAAAAAATAGTCAATAGAATCAGTTAGTTGTAAACATACTTTCAAAACAATTTCCTTTTGAATATTTTCTTTCCTTCAATTTTTGTAATTCCTATAGAGAACCTAAAATTCTCCAGAGTCTTCATTTTGAAGACCATCACTCTCTGAAAAAGAAAATAAATGGGAAAAAAATGTTCATTTGTGGTTTTCACATAATGTTAATGCTACTTTGCAGAAATGGATAGTGATCTTTGAAATATTCCACCTGGGAAGATAAGAAAGAACAGCACTGCCTTTCAGAGATGACCAAAATACTCTTCAGCTCTGGTCAGAATACATGACATCTGGTGTTATTCCAAGATGTTTCCTAACATGTAATCTGCCATCAAGTAAATCTCCATAAATATCCAACTAAGGGCAAGAACAGTAGTCTCAACAATTGAGAACACATTTAAAATACTTTGTTATGATATAATTTCATTTTGAAGCCACAACGTGAGTATTTAGGGCTAAGTTTTCTAAATGGACTTCTGGTTTGTCCCTAACAACCAATCAAGTCCTAGTCCACAGCCCTCACCCTGTGGTTTCACCCACCTCTCTACCCACCTGGGGCTCTAGTCCTTCTATACCCGTGGACATACTTGCTCATAAAGCTTCCCAACGTTCCTGTAACAACACGAAACCTTGTCACACTACAGTCGTCCTACATGCGGTTGAAAGAAGTTTCCATACGATGTATTACGAGACTGAAGGTAATGACGATTTTTACAAGGTGTGTACTTAACATTTTGACATGAACAGCAAAATGACAATATCTTCCTTGCAGAAATTGATACCTGTGTGGAAAGGGAGTGGGCACATGTGCGTGATTCCATTCTTGGACTGACCTGTGCCCACATTAACAGCAAGTGGCCGAATCATATAGGTCATCAGTGTAGACCATCTACCACACCAACATAGAAATGGTCTCCTTATACAGAGCTGGACTCACAGAGGCACTTTTCCAGGATAAAGTGTACTTACCCCAGGCCTCATGCATCAACTACTCTGCTGCTCTTTCATTCAGAAAACAAAACCCAGCCTAATTCCCTGACGGTACCTTAGCCGTCAGCTCTGGCCACCTGTCGGCCATGCCAAACTGGATGAGTTGGTTAATCCCCCTCACTCAGCACTCTGGGATACGCAACAGAGACCAGATTTGGAGCAGTGTGGTGCTGAGTACTGAGTAAGATGACACATGTGATCCAATCTACAGTACTGACAGTCTCAGTATGGTTTGGCTTAAAATTTTTTCAATTTTATGATAATGCAAAAGCAATATGCATTTAGTAGAAACCATACTTGGGCTTTTGAATCTGGATCTATCCCCAGCCTAGCAATATGCAGTCTGATCCTCTCTTGATGCTAGGCAGTGGCAGTGACCCTGTTCCCAGTCAGCTGGCCATCTCAGGGGAAATCAATGATATAGTACGGTGTGCTGTGCTAGTATGTCTGGGAGGTAAGGTGGATAAAGGCATTTTCCACTTAGAGTACTGCCAACTTATGATGGGCTTACTGGGAGTTAAGCCCATGAACCTCTAGACCTGAAACAAATGAAATTTTCATATATTTCATGGAGCAATTACTTCACAACCAGCTATCCTAACCAGCAGGGATGCCTATGGTGGGAAAGGAAGGGCAGATGCCCCTAAGATAATATAGAAGTTTAGTGGCCTGTTCACTTCATCTTGCTCTCACCTCACCTGCTCCTTACTTCACAGAACTCAATGAGCAGACTTTGGGGATAATCACTTTGAGTTTTAATGAACAAAGAAAAACTGATTCAAAAATGGCATCTTTTAAGAGAGGTCAGCCGGGTGCAGTGGCACAGGCCTGTAATCCCAGCACTTGGGAGGCTGAGGGAGGAGGATGATGAGTTCAAAGCCAGCCTCAGCAACTTAGCAAGGCCCTAAGCAACTCAGTGAGACCCTGTCTCTAAATAAAATACAAAAAATAGGGCTGGGGATGTGACTCAGTGGTGGAGAGACCCTGGGTTCAATCCCTAGTACCAAAAAAATTTAAAAAATTAAAAAAAAAATTACCTAAGAGAGGTCAGGCAGGGGTTCTGGACTTTTAGTTTCAGTTAGGAACTTTAAACTGTAAAATGGGACTCTGCTTCATACATTTTCGTGCAGGAAAAAGCTAGTATGCATAGCTAATATTTTTCCAGTATTTACTATATGCCAGGCACTGTCCAATGGGTTTTATATGAAATTATTTATATGGATTCATTACATAACCATCTACAATAGGAAACACTAGAAATAACATTAAAATTACTATTGCTTACTTGATGGAAACAGTGGTTTTAAAAGTTTTACTGTTCACTTTGTCAATGTAACTGACAGAAGACTCCATTTAGAAGGTAAGAACCAGACTTTCACAACATAAAATCCTTATTTTAATGCAAAACTTCTAGTATTTTGAAGTCACTGAGATGACTATGTAATTCTGTATAGATAGTGAGTTATTAGACTCAGGGACAGCTGAGGTTCCCCTGAGGCTGGGGTTGGCTGTGGCCCAGAAGCCCAGAGCTCTGTTTAATTGGTGTAAAATGGGGCATATTGCAACCACGCTCATTTCCAGTGACTTCGTGGTCTGAGCATCTGTTTCCAAAGACCTAACTTTCTAAAACCATAAGCTCACATTCCGACAAAAAACGGAGGGATTCTCAAAAGCCTGCCAAGCACATAGGGAGGATCCTAGCCCTGACTCGGATGCCTGGGAATATGCTGAAGAGTTATTTCTTTTCCAGTAGGAATTCACACTAATCACTTGGTTTCTAATCTTTCATTTTCTTTCCTTTCTTTGAAAACTAAAATACAGAAGACACAAGCATACTCCCTTCACACCAAACACCAGTGCAAGGGAGGGACCTGACATATGCAGGGAGGTGTCCTCCTAATCAAAATGTCTTAATTCCCCCACCACCCACTCCTCTACCCCACATCCACGCCCATCTACCTTGCAAATACATATTAAATGCCTACTCAGTGTCATGCGCCAAAAGAAGGAGTAAACAATTTCATATTCTGCAAGTTTTAAGGTTGAAAGCTGAAGGTGAAGCAGGTAAATAAACAAGGTCAAAAAAAAAAAAAAAGATGCCCAAAAGGAAGGGGAAAAGCAATTAAAGGATGGAAGAGTGAAGGAGAATGTCAGAAGAAGCTGTGAAATAGAGATAATTAAATCTGAGCACTGCGAAGAATGGAATTCCAGCTGGAGGGCAGACGCAAAGAACAGAGGAATGTGATGCCTGCGGCTCCAGCCACAGCGCTCGGCTCAGGAGGAAGGCGCTCTCCTGGGCTGAAACCAGAGGCGGGCGGGCAGGGGCTCAGTCTGGAAAGGTCCTCATGGCAAGTCAAGATTGGGTTCAGTGCAGAAGCTGGGGAGCCACTGTCTCTGGTTAGGCTTTGGAGGGACCTGACCAGAACCGCCCTTCAAAGAGTTGAGTCTAGAACCAAGTGAATGGACGACTCCAGGCAGAGGACCGATGCTAGGATGCGAAGCAGCAACCCCTGGGAGAGAGTGGGGGCTCCAGGATCCCATCACACCATGGCCAGAGAGGCACAGGTGGGGAGCCATGAGCAGCGAGGACATTCACCCAGCCAGTGGCCTGACTGCTCACTGATCAGATGGAGCTACCAGGTGAGGGAATGGCTCAAGTGCTCCCAGCAGATGTTCTTTGAGGGAGTGGCAGAATGTGACAGCCTTGTTTTGCTACTGACACCAGCAGACTGCAGAGAAGGGCAAGCTGCTCGTCATTCAGCTATAAAACAGCAAGCGCCACAGCAGACAGTCCAGGATGAAGAAAAAGAGCCAAGAGAAAGTTCCGCATTAGGGTCAGGAGGAGGGGATGCCCTCTGCTCAGTCGTATCAGCCGAGGGAGGGGAGTCAGGAGCAGCTGAAGGAGGCCTTGGTGGATTCTGAGGTTTCAAAGCTCTCTCTGGAATTTGCTCTAAAAAAGGGAAATTGCTGAAAGCTGAGGAGCTATGAGGCTTTGGTGGGGCGGGGTGGACAACATTTTACTGAAGAGTAAGATATGTGTTGTAAAGTGCATAAATCATAAGGACACACATCCACCGAGATCACACTCTCGTGAAACCAGCAACCATGGCAAGAGGCGTACTGTTCATTACAACTGCAGAGGCTCACAGTCCCCCACAGATCCGTGCCTTAAAGGAAACCACCTGAGTGACGTCTAACACCAAGGATTCCTCTGACAGTCTTTGTGCTTTACATCCATGGAATTAAGTTTCATTTTGCATATTTTGTTTGCTCACTCATATCCATGATGTGTAGCAACAGCTGTCATTCTTCACTGCTGAGTACTATTCAATGTATGACTCTACCATAACCTACTGGTACATTCTACCCCTGGTGGACATGGGCGTCTGTTTCCACTCTGGGGCTGTTACATGTGGTGCATGCTGCCTCTACGGCTGCCATGGTGTTAAGGCCCTGAGCTGCGAGGCATTGAGAAGTGACTGGTTAATTCCAAGACCTTGCTTCCCCCACCATGTCAAAAACTTTCTGTATAGTTATTGGCAGAGTCCATGGTGAGATGAGAACAAGGCACCCCCTTGTCACATAAATCTGGCTTGCTGCTCTATTCTTGTACAACACAAACCAACTCTTGCCTGGGGAGCTTTTCACATAAACTGAATATGCCCAAAAATAGATGTAAATAGGGCCCTTGAGCAGTACACAACTTGAACACTCAAGCAAGATTGGTCCTCTTATTAGGTTCTGGCATGGAGAAAATGACCAACCTCTGACCTAAGGTGTTTGTACTTCACGATAGGGAGGCAGATAAGAAAGTCAATTATTTAAATACAATATAATAAGCCGGGCGTGGTGGCGCACACCTGTAATCCAAGTGATTTGGGAGGCTGAGTCAGGAGGATCTCAAGTTCAAAGCCAGCCTCAGCAACTCAGCAAGGCACTAAGCAACTCAGTGAGACCCTGTCTCTAAACAAAATACAAAATAGGACTGGGGATGTGGTTCAGTGGCCAAGTGCCCCTGAGTTCAATCCCTGGTTCAAAAATAAAAATAAATAAATAAATAAATAAATAAATACAATATAATATATGTGACAACCAGTTTGCCTGAAGAATTATACGGATCTGAAACAGACTATCTGCAAGATAGAGAGTAGTGACTGGATTCAATAGCAAGGGGCAGACCCCATAGGATGATGGGTGATGATCACTGAGCGGACTGGTTTGAAAGGTGGAGAAGTTGTTTCAGGTTTGGAAAACAGTCAATGGTGGTGCCCTTCTCTGAGCCATATGGACAGTGGGGGCCACCAGGAGAGCAGTTTCTGCTCTGGAGGAGGGCCAGTCACCAAAGATGAGGACCCGGTTGGAAGCCTTGCTAAGAGGATGGGTGTTTAGTCCCAAGAAGCAGCAGGTGAAAGGACGGGGCCTGTCCCTAGCTCCTGCACTGGGCTGGGTGGTCTGGACGTGCTGCCTGATCTCCCTGCACTGTAGTCTCCAGCTTGGTCTAAAACTTGGCTTTGTCTGACAGACATGCCCCGAGGGTCACACGTGGTGCTGCCTGTGAACACACTCTCCATCTGCGAAGCATGATACATGGCCAATTATGAGCTTCACCAATTGCTATGGTTTGGATCTAGAATGTCCTCTGAAGGCCCATGTGTTAAAGGCTTGGTACCCAGCTTGGTGCTACTGGGAAATGGAGGAACCTTTATGAGGTGGGGGGGTCCAGTGGGAGGTCTGAGCTCACTGGGGGTGCATCCTTGAGGGGACAGTAGGATCCCAGACTCTTCCTCCCTTTCTTTGCTCCCCGGCTACCATAAGATGAACACCTTCATCTGCAAAGCACTCTTGCCGTGATATGCTGCCTCATCACAGGCCCCAAAGCAATGGAGCTAACCAACTATGAACTAAGATCTCCAAAACAGTGAACCAACTAAACCTTTCCTCTTTTAAGCTGATTACCCTCAAATATTTGGTTATAGTATTGCAAAATTAACATGCTAATTAAGTTAAAGATTCAGAATAGGTTAGGCAAAAAAGCTAGAGATAAGGTCAAGAGATAAGGCCAGGGCGAAATTAAGATGGGCTTAATGGAAAAGATACCAAACTGAATGTAGAAACAGGGATTTCACGCTCACTCCAAGTGACTCCTCTTTAAATCAGTATTTAAAAATAATGCTGAGAGAGTTAAAATCACTCCCTTTGTGCTTTAAAGAGAAAAGCAGAGAAGAGGAGTGGGCTCCAGTTGTTAAACTGACTAAAACGTGTATGTGCTGCCAGGTGCCAGGTTGCTCAGGTCTGAGCAGCATCTGAGCCTCAGGAACTGACAGTGGCCCATCACCAGGTCTGCTTTGATTCTGTGACTCTGTGCAAGTTCAAGATACCGAGCCTTTCCTTACCTCAAGAACTCAGCAGGACCCTTCTCTCTACTAGGTACAAATAACCCACCACCATTAACCTAATCCGCTCCTACTCCTAGGTTTTCAACTAAAAACCTTGCTATAGAACATTCCTGTTCACTCAGCACAGTCACTCAAGTCCAGCTGACGGACATGGTTCCTCCTGAATGACCTGAGCTGTAAGATGGAGAAAGCAGAGCATTCTGTTTGGTTACCCATCTGTTGCCTGGCATAGAGCACCCAGGCCTGCGATACATCTGCTGAATGGCGGACACATGACCATACTGGGGCTGAAGGCTGTCACCCTGCAGTCCAAGGAGAGGCCACAGGAGAGTGTGGAGCACAGCGCCATGCATCAACAGGAGCTATCTCTGAGGTCTATCACACAGGTCTAAATGAAATGAGCAGGAGGAAAGGACGTGCAGAACTGTTATAAAAAGCCATATGACTATGGCATATTATTCAGCCATCAAAAGGAAGTTCTGTCATCAGTTACAATGTGGATAGACCTCAAGAACCTGGTGCAAAGTGGAGTAACAGCCAGAAATGACAAGTATTGCATGAGTCTACTTAATGTGGGTTACCAAGAATGAGCTGATTCAGAGAGACAGAAGAATAGAGGTTACCAGGAGAGAGGGGTTAGGGAGTTATTATTTAATGGGTTGATGAAAAAGTTTTAGGGGTAGACAGAGGTAATATCTGCAGCAATGACATGAATGTTTAATGCCACTAGACTAAATTGCATACTTGTGAATGATTAAAGAACACAATACTTATTTTATCTCCATTTAAATAAAAATGGGAAAAAGAAGTTACCTAACTATTCATGTTTAGGTAATTCATGTTCAAATAATGGTTCCCTTTCTATACAGTTTCACAAATAAAATCTGCAAAGTCCCCAACCAGAGTGACATCTAAACTCTGGGGGTGCTGCACGTTACACCCCAACTCCACCGTTACCTGCTATTGAGTTGTGCTCCAAGAGTGCCCGTGTGCCTGCAAACATTCCACCCGTAAAACCCAGGGCAGGAGAGCCTTGTGCGGGTGTCTGTATTTTTGTATGAGCTAAGAAATACCAGGTGCTATGTCTATTCAGCAGCAGGGCCAGGAGTCTTGGTTTTTCTTTCTTTCCTCCCCTCCCCCCGCATTCTTATGAAAAATTTCAAACATACAGAAAGGTTGAGAGGATTAGTCACTGACACCCCATAAACCTACCACCTGGTTTTCTTCAGTAATGCAGGGAGGAGGAGGACACCATACCCTGTTCTGACTTTCTTTCCAACTCCTACCACAGCCTTCTGGGAACCCAAGGACTGGTCCTAGGAACACCCCAGGGTTTGTCCCTGTCTTCTTAAGAGAGTGTGTAAAACAGCTATGATAAACTCTTCTTACCAAAATAATCCAGAAAGGATAAAACTTCCCTTCAGTTTCACAAATGGTGAAAATACTTTCTCAGCTTGAGACCATGTGTTTTAAACTTCAGTTTGAAGGCAGGTGATTTCATGGCCAAATTATGAACTTCTAAAAGAACTTTTCATGAGAATACTCATCAGTCAAATTAAGACTATGGCTGGAAATGACCTACTTCGACAAACTCCTTCACCATTTTACTAAGGTTGGGCTTATAGGAAACTCTTCCATCAAGAGTTTTATAAATATGACTCTCAGGAATGTGGACTTTCAGAAACAGGGATATTAACTAAAGTAAATCTAATTTTTGAAATTTCTTTAACATCATCAATTGATTTAAATATGCTTTAAAAGAAACTACAAGACTTTGGAATTTTAAAGCTGTAACAACTTATAAAACAAAAACACCTCATTGTCAAATCTGGAGCTGACTACCAAATCTCATGCTCAGCATAGGTGGCTTGTGTAAACTACGTGAGAGCAATATTTTAAGCACCCCTTTAATGTGGTCCTACCAAACCCATTTCCAATCCTCCATCCAATCCTGGAAAATGCTATCAGATGTTCAAGAATTTTTATTCTAATTCTCCTAGTGCTTCAAACCCTCACAAGCTGCCAAACACACATCAAGCCCCAACCATGGAACCAACCTAACCGATGTCCCAGGGGACCCATGTTAATGACACACATCAGGATTTTTTTTTTAAGTATTTCTTGGACCTAAAATTCAAGTTATTATTTAAATCATATCCCTACTATAATTAACTAGCAAGCTGAAACTAAATCAGGCAGACGGACCAGGCCTCAAGCCAGATGCTAAATGTCAGAATCATAAACCACCAGGCGGATGTACCACTCTGGCATGGTCCACGCCAGGAAGCCACAGGCTAAGGGCTACCCTGCATAATGAGGGTCTTTTAGGAAAGCAGTGACTGCATTCCTCTGGGGATTTAGGAGAACACTCTAGAACTCCCATCTCCCATAGTTTCATCACAAAGCTGGGGGAAGGGAGAGGTTAGCAGTATAACAGGTATGCCAGGCACTGTAAGACATCAGGAGCTTTCAGGGGGAAAACAGGGATTTGCCTCTAAATAAGCTTACAGGGGGGGTGCGGGGCAGGGGCGGGGGGAGAGATCACCATATTCTCTATTGATAGCTTTGTATGTAGTATTTGTATGACACAAATCATGCAAAAATCTATGACATAAATAAACGGAGCCATAGGTGTTTGTACTCAAGATATCTCAAGTGAGGGACCAGGTTGAACCTAAGTTTATTGTTTGTTCTATGCAGCGCTCTTAACAGCAAGCAAGTGAACGGGATGGGTCTCCTTATAGTCAAGTCCATACCCAGCGGGGGTGTTTCTCCATCTTTGAGAAAGTCCTGCCCTCTCTGCACCAACCCCTCCGAGTTTCAGATATGCTCCAACTAGGGAGCTGGAGGACCCATCCCACTTAAAAAATGCTGCCTGGACGTAGGTATAAATACTGCAACTGCCCCAAGAACTCCTCCACACACGACTATGTCCACAGAGGAGCACTCTTCAGGAAGGTGATTATTTGGAGAAGGCCATCTAGAGAAAGGATGTTTCACCAAAATTGGAAAGGCTGAAGGGCTTTGATTTGATGGAGGAAGGGTAAAGCTATTCCTGGAATCTGGAACTTCCTGTGAAAAGGCTCAAACATGGAAAAGAAAAATGAACAGGCAGACAATTGTTGGGGAGGGGGTAAGTGCTGTCTAGGGACGTTTAATGAAAAAACAGGAGTCAGACTCAGGAGGTAAGACGGAGTTAATTAGTAATGGAAAGTGCTGGCCCTTAGCATTCCAGCTCAAGATAACCGCATGGGTGCAATGAAGCTACTACTCCAAACTGAGACCTACTTCACTCAAAATCCAATTTACACTCTCTCTTTAGGACCTTACCATCCTGGTTTAGGGTCTATGGGATCTGCCTCAGTATCATAACCATCAGTGTAAACAACAAATACAAACCAACGTTATGAGATACAAGGTTTTCCATTCATCCTCCAGAAAAAAATCCTATGTATGTCAAATATTGGCACAAGAACAAAAAGTATTTAACTTAAAAGAAACCACTTGTCACAATTAAGTTGACATGGTCTAGACCATAACCAACATAAAGTCTTTGCAGAGTGAAGGGCAAACATTAAGCAATGCCACATTTCCACCCTAATTTTAGCATCACCACCAATTATTTTTATTTACAACATTGCTTTGTTTTATTGATACTTTCGAACTAAAGCAATAAATCAAATAACATGGGCCTTAAAAATACAGGAAAAAAAAGGGGGGCTGCCTTTAAACTCCAGGAGCCCTTCATAGAGGGCAGCATTGACCTAGCATACAATGGGATCAATGCCCAGAACTTATGCAATTTGGAGGCCTAGTCTGTCCAGAGAAATTACTAAGCAATACGCCTTTTTTTTTTTTTGTACTGGGGACTGAACCCAGAGGCGCTTGACCACTGAGCCACATTCCCAGCCCTTTTAAATATTTTATTTAGAAGACAGAGTCTCAAGCCTGATTCTTTCATTCTATGGGTCAGGATTTTTACCCTTTTTTAGAACAGATTTGCAGTCAAGAAAACATGCATTGATTATTTTCTGCATTTCTTCAAGTCCCCTATTTTTTTGAAAAGGTCAGTAAGGAATATTGCTTAGGAATTTCAGGTTATTAAACCATGAAATGAATACAAAAGCAGCTTTTCAAAAGTTGTATTGGTTTGTTTTTTTTTTCAACACAAAACAAAACACCACCCCCCATTCCACGCCCGAAGCTTTGCCAAATCCTTCCTATATGTTTTGAATGAACTGATCAGCCTCAACCCCCACCCCATCCTCCTGTGGGTTTTAGGAGCCCAGGCTAGTTATTTACAACACAGCATTTAAAATAACGAGGCATCATATTGTAAAAGTGTTCCCCTCCCACCAAAGGAAAATCCCGCCCACCAACCCCATGATTTGCTAAGGAAAAAAATATGTACAGTTCCAATTTACATTTATCAAACTATTTCAAACTAGATCGAGAAGCTAGAAAAATCACTTCCAGTTCCACAAATGATTCTAGTATTTTGTCTTAACATTTTTACATGATAGTCTCTGCTTGGGTACCATTTTACATTGCTTGATATTCTGAAATTTATTAATTTCAAAGGATGCTGGTAAATTCATTCAGTAGTGTTTTCTATACTTAGATAATGAGACAAAATTTTTGAGAGGCTGAATAACACAATGCCTTGTTTATCACAGTTAAAACAGTCTTTTTGAACAGTCTGCATTCTTATTTTGGAATATTTTTGCTACTACCTTATTAGAGCAGTTGTTAAAGAAAAAACAAAAAGCATCTGTCTCTTTATTTAGCACTCAAAAACGGCGGGCATCATTTAAATCTAAGCTGATAGTAAACTAAAAACATGAAGCAGTATCTATTTTGTACACATTTTGTAATAAACCCACACCTTGCTTTTGCACGACTACCTGAAGGCCCCCGAATCTACTACAGTAAATTTTTTTAAATATTTCTTAGTTGTAGGTGGACACGATATCTTTATTTATTTATTTTTATGTGGCGCTGAGGATGGAACCCAGCGCCCTGCACGTGCGAGGCAAGCGCTCCCCCACGGAGCTGCAGCCCCGCCTCGGTCACAGTGAAATTCTAGGCAGAGCACCTGTGTAGGACCACGCACCTGAATCCCATGTTCAAGTTTCTCTATAAATGTGGGCAAACTTTCCTCTAAAAACGTACATATTTGCCGAATCTTTTGCGAGGAGAGCTTCTAGGCTATGAATTTGAATTCTTTACCTGCCAAACGTAATACGCTCAGGCTGAGAGTAAGGTTAGAATTTTAAAGCCTATTACGTTATGAACACTCGCGTCCAAGACAGAGAAAAGCGAACATGTAAAAACTTCTTCATCAATAAAAATCTGGAAATCACAATGATGCTTGCAAAAATATATTTTCATCCGAGGGCCTCGGAACACGCTGCCCACAGCCCAGGTCACTCAGGGCCCTGGCTCTCTGGAAGGGCAGCACCGCCCCTGGCCCGGGAGCCTCGAGCTCCACGAACTAAAGGTCTGCCCCAGGCCGGCCGTTCTGCGGGACTTGGTACTCCAAGATCTTCCCGGGGCCTGAGTTGGGCTGCAGGAAAAGCGACTGGCAAGACCCGCATGTCCGGAGGCCGGCAGGGAAGCCGCAGGTGAGGCTGCATCAGAAGAGAAAGACGAGTCCCAGAAAAGCCAGCAGAACTAGGGCGCAGGAAAGGCGTGTTACGCAACGGCCGGGCTCTCACAGCCACGAAAGCAAGCGCTCCTGCAGCTCCACGCAGGGTCCCGCCAGGACCCGGAGGCTCGCACGCGTCGCGCAAGCGGACGCGGGACCGGGCCTGGCTCCCCGCCGGCTCGCTCCGTGGACTGTGCGGTTCCGGGGAGCCGGGAACAGCGGCGCGGCCTCGGCGGGACGAACGAGCCCCGAGGTGGACGGCGCGGCCAGCACGGTTGCGGGTGGAGGAAAAGCGACGCCGGAGAGGACAGGAGGGCGCAGTTTGCAGGGATCCCGACGACGGCGTGCCCGCGGCGAGTGGGGACTGGACGGCGCGGCACTGCGAGGACAGGGCGGGGAGCCGGCACCCAGGGGAGAAGGCGCGCCCGCGGTGGACGGCGGCGGAACTGGCTGGCCCCGGGGACTGTGGCGCGGCCCGAGGGGTCCGCCCCAGCTGTGTGACCGCGGCGCGGTCAGACGCGCGGTCCTGGGGCTGTCATGGGCGCCGGCCCGGGCGCCGGGGTAAAGCCGAGCCGCCATCCCACCGGACGGTGGAGGCGGAGAGTGCCGAGCGCTGACCGCCCCTCGGGTAGCCCAGCGCGTCACAGACGCCGCCCCCGCCCGCGGCCGCCCTGCCGGGCCGGGCGCCGGGAGCCCAGCCGCTGCACAACAAAGCGGCGCAGCCCCGCCGGCCCCGCCGACGCGCCCTCCGCGGGCCCGGCGCGCTCCCAACTTCTCCGGCTGCCCGGAACCGGCCCGCGGGCTCCCCAGGCCCGCGCCGCCGCGCGCAGGGCGGAGGCGGCCCCTGGGCCGGGCCGGGGCCGTGGGGGCAGGGCGCAGCTCCCGTCCGGACAAACTTCCTCGGCCGCCCGTCCCCGCTCCTCCGCCCGCCGCCCCGCCGGGCCGGGGCGCCCTTCCCGGAGCCGTGGCCCCCGGCGGCCGAAGGTCGGCGCCCGGAGCCTGAGGCTCTGCGGGTCCAGGGAAACTTTCGCCCGCCCGCTGCCGCCCGCAGCCCCACGCCCCCCGGCCCCGGCCCCTCACCTCCTGGGGCGCGGTCTACACCCTCGGGGGCGTCCTGGCCCGCGGCTCCGGGGCCTGGAGCGCCGGGAGACCAGGCGCCGGTGGCTGGAGCTGCTGTTGGCCCCGCAGGGACCGGGGAGCCCCGGGCGGCGGCGCGGGCGGTGGCTGCTCCATCTTCCCGGGGCGCTCACGCCGCGGTTCCAACGCGCAGACCCAAGTGGGACATTCGCTACATTGTTGGCATTCCACGGGCGTCACGTGACCCCGCCTCCCGCGTCACTCTCGGCCGCATACCAGCCCGGGCGGGGCGCCTGCGGCCCTTGCTCCTCGGCAGCCGGCCGCTCCGCCCCGTCCCGCCCGGCCCGGCAGCCGCTTCGGGCCGAGGCTGCGGACGCCACCTGCCCGCGGCCTCCCAGCCGGCCTGCGGGAAGCGGCCGGGCCTCGCGGACCCAGATGCGCCCTTGTCACTCGTCCCCCGCCCCGCCACTGTATTTGTATTGACTCCCTCCACTTTTCTGTGTTCAAACTTGATACTGTCGTTAAAGCCACGTTTTCCTAAACATCTTATTCCATTCCTGGTGGAAAAAAGTAAGTGAGCAGGCCCGAGGGAGCTGCAAATTGCTAAGAAGGTGCCAGTCACTGAAAGTAGGTGCACTTATTGAGACATGGACTTAAGTAATAAACAAAGCTATCTAACATATGTCCAAGTTAATCAGGTATAATTTAATCAACTATCTCCCACATATACATTTTATGAAAAGTGTTTTGCATGTAAAGGACAAAGCAATAATGTATACATCAACAAGTGAGAGTGGTTTTTGCACTTCAGCCACTCCATTATATTTGCATTTTAGGATTTGGTTTGAGGACATAAGCAGGCGTTGTGCAGAGTGCAGAGTATAAATAATGGAATGGATGCCAAATCCTTAATCTACTTTTGGCTCTCCTTTTAACATCACACTTCCTACCACCTACTGTCTGTGGCAAATGACCGCGAGGACTAACTCAGTTTTTCCTCAATCTAATTTTCTCTTTAATAAACTTGTGACATTTTAAAGTTTTAATTTCTGAAGAAATTATACTGAAGATCATTTAGTCCCAGCTATTTTTTGCTTTGTGGTGCTGGGATAGAACCCAGGGCCTCACATGTGTATGCACAGGCTTTTTAAGCACTAGGCTGCATCCCTTGCCATCTCAGGACTATTTTAACCACCTCACCAGCCTTCAGATCCTGGTCCACTTGCCTCCCCTCCTTCACCTCTCTAATTCCTTTAAATTCTTAGCTCTTCAAAGGAACCTTCTCAGATGTCTCTCCTGACTTCTCTGTTTGTTTTCTTCCTTCCTTCCTTCCTTCCTTCCTTTCTTTCTTTCTTTCTTTCTTTCTTTCTTTCTTTCTTTCTTTCTTTCTTTCTTGTGTATGTGCTGCAATAATTAAACCATTGTCATGCAGCTTAGAATTCAATTTCATTTTTCATTCCTATCCTGTTTGTTACACAGACATTTTGGACAGTATTGGGAGCAGAGTAAGTCTCCAACCAATATTCCATAAAATCTGAGCCCCACTTACTGTGTATCTTTTCACTCTCACACTCACCTTGCTTTCTCCACCCTAGCCTCAAGCCACATGACTGACTGCCAGAGGACTTTTGTGTGTATGTTAAGGCCCTGTCCCTGCACTTCAAAGACATAAACTTACTTAAGAAAAAAATATTATTCAAATTGAGAATATTATAAAGTAAAAGGGATTTAATGGTATTATGATTCTGGATCTTTAGGATTCCCCCAATGACCCATAATTGAAGGCTTAGTTCCTAGCCTATGGCACTGTTGGGAAGTGGGAAACTTTAGGAGGCGGGCCCTAGGGGAAGGAGGTTTGGTCATTGGGGGAGTGCCCTTGAAGGGAATGTTGGAATGCCTGCCCTTCTGTAAAGGTGTGAGTGAGCAGCTTTGCTCCATCACACTGTCCCCACTGTGATGTTCAACCTCACTACAGACCCCAAAACAACAGAGCCAACATACAATGGATTGACACCTCTGAAAAATGAGTCAAAACAAACCTTCCTTAAAGTTCTTTTTTTTTTTTTTTTTTTAAGTATTTTGCTTTAGGGATGGGAAGCTGACTAACATAAATGGACTGTAAAATTTATGTGTAAAATGCCAAATAAAAGATTTGCAGTTACATGACATTACAGACCAATAGTGAAATATTGGAACAACACAAATGTCCAACAGTAGCGAAGTTGGAAAACAAAAGGTTTTATTCAGCTGATAAGACAGGTAACTGAATGGACTAACTTTGTACTTGTCAAAGGACAAATGATGTTAAATAGAATTCAAAATCAGTGTGAAAAAATTTTTTAAAACAGCAAGTTTGTGGAACTATGTATATACTGATACTATATTTATAAATAAGCAAAATCCACAGAACCTGTACCTATCACATACCTCATATAAGTATAGACAGACTACAAAGTACACACCAAACATGATAGCTGGTGCCTGTATAGAAGGAAGGAGAGAAATTGCACGAGACAAAAATTAGGATTTCTATTATATCTACAATGCTTGCTCTCTTTGATTTAAAAAACTGAATCAAAACTGCCAAAATTTTAAAAGTTGTTGATTCTGGGTGATAGAGTTCCGTAATGCATGCTATATTATTCATTGTGCCTGTTTCAAAAACATCTTTAAATTTTCTCATCTTTAAGAATAAATACAGGGTGGGGGTTGTATCTTAGTGGTAGAGTGCTTGCCTAGCATGTGTGAGGCAGTGGGTTTGATTCTTAGCACCACATATGAATAAATAAAAGTCCATTGGCTAAATTTTTTTTAAAAAATTCATGGAAGAGATAATTTTTAAAAGAGAATAAATACAGACAAACTGAAAACAAACAAGTTTCCAAGATTGAGCTTGGTTGGAGAAACTATGACACACTCATATTGGAGAATGTTATGATTAGTGATTTTGTGGATACATATTTATTTGACAGGAGACATTCATTCCTTCTGGCTTTTTGGTTGTTGTTGCTTGTCTCCTAAGTATCTGCTATGAGCCATGTACTAAGCCAGGCACTGGAGTTACCATGGTGTGCAAAATTGTTAGATTTATCCCCTGATGGAGTTTGCATTCTGATGGAAGTGTTCAGGGGGGGGGAAAAAAAAAGGAAAGAAAAGTATGTGACAAAATAGAGTATGGTCTTATTTTGTAATTTGTTTATATATACATAAACAAACAAATTACATATATATATACACTTATACAATTATATACACATATTTGTATGTATACCTATAATTTGTTTATATATACTTACAATTTGTTTATATAAACAAATTATATATATACACTTATACAATTATATATATGTATATATAGTTATAATTTTTAAAGTTCAAAACATAGTATAGTATACAGCCCAAGTGGTAGTCTATGCATGTGGTGATTCTAGATGATTTTTATAATTCCTGATACATCTACAGTAGGATAGTTAATTTTAAAAAATTAAATAGCCACATAATGTATGCAGCTGAGAAGGGGAGAAAAAGAGATAACACAGTGCCAACTGAGCACAGAGCTTACTGTAGAAGCAGAACCACAGTGTACAAGTTGGTCAACGTGTGTACGTCCTGTGTGTGTGTTTCTCTGTACCAGGTGTTGCTCTAAGCTTGTGCATTCTCTCCTTTAATCCACAAAACAACCATGTTACCAATCCCTTTTATAGAACAACACCCTGAAGCACAGAGAACCCAAGTAAGTTACCCAAAATCAAAGAACTGGGATTTGAGTCTTGACAGATCTAACTGCAGAGCTTAGAAATACTGAATTATGTCTTTCTCCAGGTAAACTCAAGATGTTATGAGTACAGTGTGTAAAAGTTGAAAATATTACCGATTTCTTTGGGTAAGCCAGGGTGATCTCCCTGATCCATTGTTCTTGGATTTTGGTTTTGTGAATTTATAGAACTTCCCCTGAGAATTACTGGTGGAGAATTTTGTTTCATTGATAAAGTTGAACTCTTTTAACTTTTTTGTTATGATAAAATATGCCTATTGAAAAGTTTACAATTTAACCTTTTTTTTTTTTTTTTTTTTTTTGTGCACATGGTGGTGGGGATTGAACCCAGGGCCTCGTGCTTGCAAGGCAGGCACTCTACCAACTGAGCTAGATCCCCAGCCCTACAACTTAACCATTTTTAATCACACAGTTCAGGGGTATTAAGTACATTCACAATGTTATATGACCATCACTGCTATCCATTTCAAGAAAAATTTCATTATTCCAAACTGAAACTCCCTACTGGTTAAATAATAACTCCTCATATCCTGTTCCTTTTGTCAGTTTTTTGAAGAAATATTCACACACCTGCTCCCAGAGAGAACTCCTAATGCCTTTGGAGATGAGTGTGCTAGGAAATATCTTTTGTTTTAATATTTAGTTTTTTGAGTCTGAGGGCAGTGGCACATACCTATAATCCCAGTAACTCTGAAGGGACAAGTTGGAGGCCAGCCTCGGCAGCAACTTAGATCTGTCTTAAATTTTTGTTTGGAAGGGGGTTGGAGTGTAGCGCGGTGGTAGAGCACCCCAAATTCAATCCCCAGTACCTCTTGCACACACACACACACACACACACACACACACACTACACACACACAGTATTTGGTCTTTGACTCTAGTTCCTGACTCAAGACAATCCCTTTGAATTTCCTGGGTAATGGAAGTATCTTTTTTTCTAATGAGGTGACTCTTGGTGGGTTCCTGGATGGGGGCTGGTTACAGAAAGACTAAACCATGATTAGAAGGTGGAACTTTCAGCACTCCTGCCCCCACCCACCCACTGCTAGGGATAGAGGGGCTGGAACTTGAGATAACAACCGATCATGCTGACATGATGAAGCCTCCATAAAAATCCATGAGCTGCAGGATTTGGGGAGCTTCTAGGCTGAACATATCTGGGTGCTAGGAAAGTAATGCATTCAGCTCCACATCTGGGTTTTCATCTGGGTCCTTTATAATGTCCTTTATTGATGTAATAAATTGGTAAATGTGTTTCCCTTAGTTCTGTGAGGTGAAGCAAATTCATCACACCTGCGAGGGGGTAATGAGAGCCCCCATCTGTGGCAGGCTGATCAGAAGTATAGGTGACAACCAACGTCTTGAGGTTGGCTTCCAAAGTGGGGGCAGTTTTGTAGGGCTGAGCCTTCAGGCTGTAGGATCTGACTCTAACCTGAGGTAGGTAGTATCAGAACTGAACTGAATTTTTATAGGACGCCCAGTTCATGTGTGCTGGAGAATTTCTTGGTGTGTGGGAGAGAAAAAAAACCTCTGTATATCTTAACTACCAGAAGTGTGTTGAGTGTTGAGAATGAATATAGAAAGGAAACCTTTTTCCCCCTTTTGCTTCTGTTAGGTAATCAGCTACTTATTTTCTCTGCTACCAAAGTCCAGCTTTTAGTAATACAGTATACTTTACTCATTTTCAGCTAATCTGGTCTTAGCTAAGAAACATTAGTGGGCTTATCAAATTTGTATGTAACGTAAAAGCTAACAGAATTTCTTATTCTTAAAAGCTTTCCCTATGCAGGGAACTGGGACTCTGTCATGGTTATTTGACTATTAAAAGACTTTCACTCCCTCAGTTCCTGGTCATTTCCCTTAGGATTTACATCATTGGAAGTCAGATTTACAGAAAAATAAGTATTATTATTATTTTTAAGAGAATTACAGATAAATAGTAGATGAATAACCAGAAATGTTTTACATCTTGTGTTTTTTAAGAAGTTCCACTAATTTTAAGTTTTAATTTAATTTAATTTAATTTAATTTTCTAATAACAAATTTTAACCATCCTGACCTTTTTTTTTTCTTTATTTTGTTTGTTTTCAGTGCTGGGAATTGAACCAAGGGCCTTGTACATGCTAGGCAAACATTCTACCACTGAGCAACATCTGCAGCCCTTAACCACTTTCTAAGTGTTATTTTTTACAATAATGAAAACAATTTGGATACTGTATTAAATATTAATTCTTGCATGCATTTTCCAATATTAAAGTCATGAGAAGTATCCCGTGTTATACTTAGAAGGAAGCCAGGGTTCAGAGACTGTTTGGGGCAGCCCCCTGACCAGTCCCTGTAGACCTTCCCTCTGGCCATCTCCAGGAATGCCAAGGTAACTTCATTCTCCAAATAGCCACCCTGCTTCTCAGATGAGTAATAAAGTATGTGGTTGCATAAGTCAGTATTGCTTAATAATTTGAGAAGATCCATTCCCGGAAGAGCTCAAAGTAACGCTGTGAAGATACAAATCACATTTTGCATTTAGATAATTCTTATGTTGACACTTTATATTAGTAAGTGAATTGCTACGACAGATTTTCTTCCTTACCACATCCCTTGTTAGCTTACTCCTTATGCTGAGTGAGCTATGACAGCAACACCAGCTATTCATGTATTTCTCATCACATTTATGTTGGCTGAAACTTCTATTTCATATGCAAACATGAGCAGAGTGCTGTTGTGTATAACTGAAATAAAAACCCCATTGAAAAGGTGGAGTTTTACTTCTATATGCTCCAAAACCTTCCATTCAGATGTTTAATATTGTTGCTGTTGAGTTAGGGTCTCACTCTGTTGCTCAGGCTAGCCTCGAACCTGTGGGCTGAAGTGATCTTCCTGCTGAGGCCTCCAGAGTAGCCAGGACTACAGGTGTGCACCATCACACCTGGCTCGTTCGCTTTTTAAATCTAATCTTTTGCAATATTGGTACAACTTGCTTTAGGAAAAACAGAAAAGTCTAAGGCCCAATCTCTTATCTCAACAAAATCAATTTCTATAACAAAATGAACACTTTGATGAGAATTATGATAAGGGGACTTCACACACAGAAGTAGAAGCAAGCCAGTGACAGAGAGGTTGCCAAATTTCAGAGAGCAAATGGAAATCTACACAAACCAGGCAGCAGTCATTGCAGATGGTATTTGATAATGGATAACCCCAGGCTAAGAGCTTCTAGGTTTAGAGTTGGAACCTGAAAAATGGCCCAGAGCTAATACCCTTCAGGAAGACAGGTGGGAGGAAGAACCAATATGTCAAGTAAAGATAGTTAGAAGAGGGGAAGGATAGAAATGAAGTCAGGAGAAAGCCTGGTATTTGAGGCATGTAGAGAATGGACTTGCGAGAGAGTAGGGAGGATGTTAGAGAATTAGGGACATGAAATAAACAGAGAAGTAGGCCCTTGAGGTGAAATAGCTCTGTGATTATGTATTGGCAATTTAAAAACCTGGTGCAGTGGAGGGCACCTGTAGGTCCCCACTACTTGAGTGGCTGAGGCAGGAGGATTGCTTGAGCCTCCGAGTTCAAGGTCAGCCTGGGCAACGTGGAAAGACCTATCTTAAGAAAATAAACAAAACTATAGCTCAGTGATGGAGCATTTGCCTAGCAAGTGTGAGGCCCTGGATTCAATCTCCAGCTCCACAAAAAACCAAAACCAATAAAAGCCCTAATACTTCAGGAAAGGGGGTTGAAATAAATACATGGGAGATAGTCTCAGAGGCTCAAGTAGACAAGAGAGATGAGACTCAAGGACAGCACTCCAGTGGACAGCACTCCAGTGGACAGCATCACAGTACCCAGAGTTCATAAATGTTTGGAGTCCAGGACACACCTGCATGGAAAGGTGACTCTAAAGAAAGACAAGATTTTAAGCTTGCTTTAATCAACCCACCCCTTTTCCATGATATTTTGCATACATGGGATTTTTTCTGTATCATCATGGATAATGAAAATTATAATTTGTATTACTAAGTTCCATATTTTTAAAAATATTTTTAGTTGCAGATGGACACAATACCTTTATTTGGTTTATTTAGTTTTTTATGTGGTGCTGGGGATTGAACCCAGTGCCTCACATGTGCTAGGCAAACGCTCTACTACTGAGCCACAACCCCAGTCCCCCATATTTTTATTTCTACACTTCCAACCACTTGCTAGACATTTCCACCTTATTGAGCACTTTTAATATGCCAGGTTTGTCAGCCTCTACTGGGACCATGTGTTAACTTTCTTTTTTTTGGCGGTGCTGGGGATTGAACCCAGGGCCTTGTGCTTGCGAGGCAAACACTCTACCAACTGAGCTATGTCCCCAGCCCAGGGACCATGTGTTCAACACAGGGTTATCAGTCACCAGGGATAAAATAATAAACATAGACATTATCACAGAGCTTACCAGTCACTGGGAAAGGTAAATAATAATCAGATAATGCTACAAGTGAATGGAAATTTGGGATTGTGATTAATACTACAGAGAAAGACACGTCTTCCTGTGAGAGCTGACAATAGCAGGGCTATCACCTGGTCTAAGAAATCAGGGAACACTTCAGCTGAGATGTGAAAGATGGGAAGGAACCAGCAGCATGAAGAACAGAGGAAGTACCATAATTCTCACTTCTCTGGGATTTTGCTTTTGGCAGTTTCAGTTACCTGAGGTTAACAGAGGTCTGAAAGTATTAAATGGAAAATTCCAGAGATAATTCGTAAGTGTTAAATTGTGCATGTTTCTTAGAAGTATAATGGAATCTCACTCTGTCCTACCCAAAATGTGACTCATCCCTTTGTCTAGTGTCTCTATTGTATGTGTTACCCACCCATTAGCCATTTAGTAGCCACTGGATGATCAGACAGACTATTGGGGTATCACAGTGCTTATATTCATACTGCCCTTATTTTACTCAATATTGGCCCCAAAGCACAAGAGTAGTGATACCGACAATTCATCTATGCCAAAGGGAAGCTGTGAAGCACTTCCGTTAAGTGAAAAGGTGAAAGTTCTTCACTTAAGAAGGAAAGAAAAATATTGTATGCCGAGGTTGCTAAGATCTACAATAAGAACAAAACTTAGCAAAATTGTGAAGATGGAAAAAGAAACTAGTATAAATTTTGTCATTGCATCTAAAACTAAAAAAGTAATGGCCACAGTGCATGATAATTGCTTAGTTAAGGTGGAAAAAGCATTAAATAAAGACTTCAGTACTATCTGTGGTTAGTACTAAACATCAACCGAGGGTCTTGAGATGTATCCCCAGTGGGTAAGGAGGGACCACTGCATTCCATGGGGAAAGCCCCTGGAGGGAAGGAACATGATATAGCATTTCAGACGGTCAAGGGACCACTGTAATGAGTGGACAAAGGGGTGAGAGTCAAGAGGCAAAGGTGGAGAGATATTCAGGGGCCAGCGTACCCAAGGGCTTCGTGGGATTTCAGTCTTTATATGCAGAACAATGGGAAGTCATGAAAAGGTCTTAAGCAGAAAAGTGACATGATATGATGTGTTTCCACCAAATCACTCTGTATGGAGAATGGGTGGGAACCAAGAAGAAGAGGAGAAAAACTGACCAGAACATTGCAGTGGCTGAGAGTGCTTGTGCACGTGGAGGGAAGCGGATGAACTGGAGAAGTGACAGTGGTGAAACTTGCAGATCCCAGAGATGGGATGGCTTTGTGGTCAAGGCAGAAGGTAATCATTTCTGGGTTTCTAATTTCTAGGAGTGGTGGGTGATAGTGTCATAAGTGTGGTTTGGGATTGTCTTTGAAATAGGCTGAAGTGAATGGAAATGCCATCAAGGCAGTTATAGGCGCTGATTGTGAGTCCTCTGCGTATCCCATGGGCAGTCACTGCGGCAAAAGCCGTGGCTGACTTTGCCTCCAGAACAGGAGAGTGGGAGATGGGGAGAGGGTCTGAATTTTGAGGAAATGTAACATTTAATGGCAAAGTAGAGGGAAGGTGAGCCTGCACAGGAAGCAGATGAGCTGGAGAAAGGTGTGGCTTGACAGAAACAAAGCGAAGAGTGTTTGAAGAAGGGAGGAAACAAAAACATGTACACTACTAAAAACTCAAGTAAAATGACAACTGAAAAATGTCCATTGGATTTAAAGACATGGAGGTGCTGAAACCTCAGTAGGTTCTCTAATGGGAGATTGACAAGAGTAGACACTGGACGGATGGGAGAGAGCTGTCGTGTGGAAAGGAGCAAGGAGCAAGCAAAACCCTCTGGGAGCTGGGGGTGGTGTAGCATGCCTGCATTCCAGCGACTCAGGAGGCTGAGGCCAGAGCATCACAAGTATCAGGCCAGCCTCAGTAACTTAGCAAGACCCTGTCTCAAAATAAAAAATAAAAAGGGCTGGGCATGATGCTCAGTGGAGAGTGCTTGCCTAGCACACCTGAGGCCTTGGGTTCAGGCCTCAGACCCCCCCCCACACACACACACAAACTCTTACTAGAAATTTAAGTTGGAAAGCTTAGGCAAGTGTAACAATGGTAGCCAAAGAAGGTGATTTTTCTTTTTAATGGGAGAATCATATATATTAATATCAATACTATTCTATTGATGCCATAAAACAGTCCCATAAAATCAGTCACTTAGGATGCTGTAGATCTTCAGAGACTACCTACAGCACTAAGGTGAGGAACTGGACTTGATTAGGAGACCACAACATCACCATCCCCTTTTATTTTAATTTTTAATGAAAAATGTTTTTGTGGTGCCAGGGATCACACCCAAGGCCTTGCACATGCTGGCAAGCATTCCAAGCGTTCCACTGAGCTCGTAGCCCTGACTTTCATTTTTAGATTAATGCGGTGGCCCAAGTGGGCTTCCCTAGTTTTTCTTTTACCCCACCTATTCTATGCACCTCTAAGCCAAATTAATTTTCCAATGCACATCCTGCTCAGAAACCCTCAGGAACTCCTCATTGCCTACCGAAGAAAGTCTAAGCACTTTGATGTTCTCCGTGATACAGTGAAAACTGTTTTTCCAGCGTCCTCTGCCCTCTTTCCCTGGGTGTGCACTTTGTGTCCAGGTGTGGGGCTATGCTTGAGGCAGGCACCCAGTCCAGTTAAACAGCAGTTTCTCACACCCTGGTCATGCCCTTCCAGGCCTGGGTGTCCTCTCCTCAGTTTTTCTCAGGCTTGTAATCCTTCCCACTTGTAGTAGGCAGAATAATAGCCCCCTAAAGATGTCTATACCTTAATGCCTGTAATCTGTGAATGTGTTATCTGAAGTGGCAGAAGAACCCTTGCAGATGTGATTAAGGGTACAAATCCTGAGATGGGAGACCATCCTGGATTATTCACATAGTAATCAAATGGTCCCTTAAAAGTAGAAGAATGAATCAAGTGCGGTGGTTCACGCATGCAGTGGCTAGGGAGGCTGAGGCAGGAGGATCATGAGTTCAAGTCAGCCTCCGCAGTGATGAGGCCCTAAGCAACTCGGTGAGACCCTGTCTCTAAATAAAACACAAAATAGAGCTGGGGATGTGGTTCAGTGGTCAAGTGTCCTGGAGTTCAATCCCCAGTACTGCCCCTACTAAAAAAAAGTATAAGGCAGAGGGTAGGTCAGAGAGATGGGACAGCATGAGAAGGACTTGCTCACTGCTGACTTTGAAGATAGGGGAAAGGGCCACAAGCCAAGGAATGCCATGGCCTCCAGAAACTGGAACAGCTGTCCGTTTACAACCGGCAAGAAAATGGATGTCACTCCTACAACCACAAAACACTGAATTCTGCAACAACCTGAAAAAGCAGGAAATTGTCTCCTCAAACCTTCAGAAAGGACTGCAAATAACTCTGCTGGTGCCTTGGTTTTAACCTGTGAGATCCAAGTTGGGCTTCTGACCTCCAAGACTATAAAATAATAAACTTATGTTGCATTAAGCCAGTAAGTTTGTGGCTTTTATATATATATATTTGGGGTTGAACTCAAGGGCGTTTAACTACTGAGCCATCACCAGCCCTTTTTCTTTTTTTTTTTTTTATCTTGAGACAGGGTCTCACTAAGTTGCTGAGGCTGACTTTGAACTTGCAACCCTCCTGCCTCAGCCTTCTAAGCTGCTGGAATTACAGGTGTAAGCCACCGCAACTAGCAGTTTGTGGCATATTTTATACAACATCCTTCACTACCTGTTCTTCAGTGTTTCCAAGAAGTTGTCCATGATGATCTCAGCCAGAAATTAATAGCTTGCTTTCATTTGAGCATTCAGTGGCTCTGGGGACTTTCCTCCCTGTGAGGAATGGTCTGGTGGCATGGTTTTTGGTGTCCTTGTTAGGCTTTTAGTTCCTGGGGGTTACGGGTTAGGATGTAGGTGGGGAAGGTAGCTGCCACAATATCTAGCTTTGCCTTGTGCATGACAGCCACTTCACTCTCCCCAAATTTTCTTTTACATGCTCAATGAACGAATGGAAGTTCCATAAATCTTCATGGCAGAAACAAAATAACAATAGTCAGTGCACCCTTTCCTTCCTCTTTCCCTCAGGTTAGATACGACAGGTCACATCTGTACTGTCTATCATCTGTGGCACTGAAACCACCAAGGATTTTTATACTTACTATTAATAGGAAATATTATTTTTACCACATAATTAATTTTAATCAGCTGTATTTCATACCTTTACAAAAAAGAGGGCCTTAGAATGTTAAGGAAATAATAATAAATAAGAATGGATAAAGAACTACTTTTACTTGTAAATGGCTACTGACAACAAAGGTTGTTTTTATTAATACTGATAATAATACAAAATTAAATCAACACCAAGGAGGACTTGGTTTCATTATGAATGCCTAAATCTGCATTTTAATGTTTTTCTTCCAGGTCAGAATATGAGCAAGTGGAGCATATGATGGTGAATTATAAGGTGAATATAAGTTGTATTTAGATTTAGAGGAGACGAGGTTTATAAAAAAGACTTCCTCTAGATCCTGGAGCATGTTCATATCCATATATACAGAAAAGATGCTTTGATGATAATAAAATGGACAGTACAATTACATGCTATTCAAAATCCATAGATTTTGAAGCTACGTTGTTAAATAATGTGAAAGTATAAAGCTACCTTCAAATAACAGTTATGATTGTTTCTTTGAAAATGAAAGCATGATTCTATAATGACGTGGCCACATCTCAGTGTTTATGGTAGCTCAACCCACAATAGCTAAGCTATGGAACCACCTAGGTGCCCTTCAACAGATGAGTGGATAAAGAAAATGTGGTACATAAACACAATGGAATATTACTCGGTCATAAAGAACAATGAAATTATGGTATTTGCTGGAAAACTGACAGATTTAGAGACTATTGTGCTAGTTGAAATAAGTCAATCTCCAAAAAAACAAAGGCTGAATGTTCTCTCTGATATGTGAATGCTAACTCACAATAAGCAGGGTGGTAGCGGGGAAGAATAGAAGTTCACTGGATTAGACAAAGGGGAATGAAGGGAGGAGAGGGATGATGGGAATAGGAAAGACAGTAGAATGAATTGGACATAATTTTTCTATGTTCATATATGAATATGTGACCAGTACAACTTCACATAATATACAATCACAAAAATGGGAAGTTATACTCCATGTATGTATGATATGTCAAAATACACTGACTGTCATAAATAACTAAAAAGAACAAGTGAAAATTTTCAGAAAAAGAAAATGGAAGCATGAATCTCACAGATTCCAGAACTTCAAAAAGACAAAGGAAAAATTTTTTTTTTTTTTGAACCAGGAACCAGGGATTGAACTCAGGGACGCTCGGCCACTGAGCCACATCCCCAGCCCTATTTTGTATTTTATTTAGAGACAGGGTCTCACTGAGTTGCTAAGGGCCTCACTAAGTTGCTGAGGCTGGATTTGAACTCATGATCCTCCTGACTCAGCCTCCCAAGTCGCTTGGATTACAGGCGTGCGCCACCGCGCCCGGCAGGAAAATATAAATAGTTGAAACTACATTAAAAAATCACAGCTCAGGATTAAACTATAGATTCATTTTATATGCACAGATCAGACATAAAAGATTTTGTCTTTACCAGGTTCTTGCTGGTTTCTAAGCTTCCATGTTACCTCCTCCTAGTATGCATTTCATCCAGCAAAGAATGTATGATTTATTTATCAAAATTGACATGAGTTGAATTTCTCTCTAGTTACAGAAATCTAAAGAAATTTTAGATAAAATTCTGGCTAGGAAGGAAAGAAGCAGGAACACAGGGAGAAGTCAGGATGTATACTTGGAGCAAAAGCTCAGAGTCCAGGGTTAGAACAGACTGAATTCCCAGCAGGGACAAAACCCAAATAACACTGGGGCTCCTGTTGGGTTGTGGCACCCACCATATTACTGTAGAATTGTTTTGGGAAGTTAATCTCTCAATTTCCTTCTCCAGTTTGATTTTTTTTTCAACCCTGGGGATGGAATCCAGGGCCTAGTGCATGCTGGGCAATCACTCCACCACTGAGCTACATCCACAGACTTACAATTTTTCTAATAGCTGAGTATGATTAAAAATGGCGTCGGATCACATAGACTCCCTAACCCAGTTCCTTTTTAATTTGTGGACCCTGACAAGTGGTCAAAAGTAAGAGGGGAGGGACTTTGAGTCCTGGCATGGTTTCCATGGAAGGTGCCACCACATTACCTCAAGTATGAGCACAGAGCTGGTCCTCTGTGGGGTCACCTTGGAAACAATGAGTAGCTCCTTCCTCCTCACTCTCCATCCCTTTCTGGAAGACATTTTCTAAGTTAACTAATAACCACTGGGAGGTTTGTTCATTTATTTGTTTGTTTCGGCAATGCTGAGGATGGAAACCAAGCCTCACGGGTGCTAGGTAAATGCTCTACCGCTGAGCTGCAGCTCAGCGTTAGCCCTGAATCTAGATGAAAACCCCAAAGATATAAAGCCTTTGAGATCCAAAGGAATGAATCTATTTGGGTGGAATTTCAGGAATTACAACTATTTTTCATTCATTTATTCATTTATTCACTCATTCACTCATTCATTCATTCATTCATTCACTATGTACTGAATTCTAGGCACAGTGCTAAGCATTGAGACATCATATCATGGTGGGCAAATGCAGACACAGAACTTAATAATCATAAAAACCAGTAGGTGTTGGGGCTGGGATTGTGGCTCGGTAGTAGAGCACTGGCCTACCGTGTGTGAGGTACTGGGTTTGATTCTCAGTACTGCATTTATATAAATAAATCAATAAAATAAAGGTCTATCAACATCTTAAAAGAAACAACCAATATGTGATGAAAAACAGTCTGATTTTTCTAACAGAGAGACTGACCTACCTAGTGGGCATTGAGAAGCCATAGGGATGACCCTCTGAAGGGAATGACACCAGGAGTGGCAGGGCAAGGCAGGTGGGAGCAGCACTTCAGGCAGAGGTGATTGCAGAATTTCTAAAGAGGTAAGGAGTGTGGGTGGGAGCCTGGTCCAACTTGCACAGTACCTTGTCAACATTTGCACAAGTATACTCATTCCAAATGGCTCCAAGAGTTTTCACCAAACACATTTCCTCTGGTTGTCACTGACAGGAGTGATTTAGGGTCACAATCTGGTTGAATGAGGTGTGGGAACTTGTCTGCTTTTTCAGAGTCCACAGCACTGTTTCCACCTGGGTTATGTGTTTACCTGGAGCTCATGACCCAAATCCCCCTAATTTTCTCAGGTTTGGTCATGTAGGACCTTGTTCCTGAAAAGAAAGGTTTCTCCTCTCAGACTCACCATTGGGCAGAGGATCTCCGAGGTTGGCTTTCCCATCAGGCCCAGTCCCCAGAGCACAAAATGCTGGTAGGGATCCATGAAAATATTTTAATGTCTTTAAAAATCAGAACAAAAAAGTGGATGCAACAACAAAGACTGTATATGGTTTATCTATGGTTTTACTTTCTGTGATTTCATTTTCCCATAGTAAACCATGATCCATGTATTAAAATGGAAAATTCTAGAAATAAACAATTCATAAGTTTTCAACTGAGTATCACGATGAAATCTTTTGCTGACCTACTTTGCTCTGCCTGAGGTCATGAGTTGTTCCTTTGTCCAGCATCCCAAACTGTATACGCTACCAGCCTGTTACTTACTTAATAGCCAACTCTCATATCAAGTCCACTATCATGGTATTGTGGTGTTTGTGTCCGAGTAACCGTCACACCACTACCTAATGCTATGTCACGATGCCTGTGTCATCATGCTACACGTCATCATGTAGATATTAAGTCATCTCAACTCATCACAAGAAGTACAATAAGATATTTTGTGAAGACCATATTTGTGTAGATTTTTTTACAGAGTATTGTATAATGATTCTGTTTTATTATTATTATAGTTAATTTTTTGCTCTGCTTGATTTATACATTTTATTTTATCATCGGTATGTATGTGTAGGGGAAAACAGTATATACGGGCATTCATCACACTATGCTGGTGAAAAAAGGCACATCTGGAGACCTCGTTTCCATTTTGGAACGTGTCACCCAAGGAAAAGGGGGGACTCCTGTATATAAGAAATCCAAACCCAATCTGCCTTACATTTGCCTTTATACCTAGTTGTAAACACCTTTTTCATGTTTATGGAGGAAGACACCCATAGGCAGTAGTTACAGCGTAGGCCTGGGTACTGCAGGTGGCCAGATGGAAGAGGCTGTGGCTGAAGGATGTGAGACTTCATCTCCTAAGTGCAACTGAAGTCACTGGGAAGATTTAAGCTGGGACTGGGGTGACCTGATGTTTCAAAGACCACTCTGGTGGTTGTGTGGGGAGTGGATGGAGGGGCTGGTTGGAAAGGCAGAAGTGGAAAAGTGTCATGCTGTGATGCAGCATGAGGTTAGAGATGACGGGGCTTCATCAGAGCCGGGTGGCGTCAGTCAGCAAGGGCTACCTGACAAAGGACAGATGGCCTCCAACTTACAGGGGTTCAGTTTGTATGCATTCAGTTGTAACCATAATCCCAACTTTTATATTTTCTTGGACTCCTGATATGTGGTGTGATATTCTTACACCATTGGGCAGCAGCAGGGACCCGCAGCTTCCGCTCAGCTCCATGGTCATGAGAAGAAACTGACACTCTATGATACACTGTGTGGCTAAGGTGAGATGATTGGTAGTTTAGATTATTAAATGCATTTTTTAAATTCTATTTATTTTTATTTATTTGTTTTTAATGTGGTGCTGAGGATTGAACCCAGTGCTTCACACATGTAAGGCAAGTGCTCTACCACTGAACCACAATCCCAGTACCATTTTTTTTTTTTTTTTTTTGCGATGCTGGGGATTGAACCCAGGGCCTTGTGCTTGCAAGGCAAGCACTCTACCAACTGAGCTATATCCCCAGCCCATCAGCACCATTAAATGCATTTTGAACTCATGATGAAATTTTCAACTTACAAAATCTTGGAACATGACCCCATCACAATTTGATTAGCATCTGTATCACAAACTGAGTGGCTTAAACAACAGAAATTAACTCCCTCACAATTGTTGAGACTAGTCCAAGAGCAAGGTGTGAGGAGGGTTGGTTCCTATTGAAGTTCAGAAGAGTTCGTTCCAGGCCCCTCTCCTACCTTCTATAGCTTGGGGTGATTCTTGCTGTGTTGGTAACCATTCTCTCCCTAGATTTCTTCATATCACGTCCCTCTGCATGTGCTTGCCTCCAAATTTCCCTGTTTTATTCGGAGACCAGTCATATTGGATTAGGGCCCACCCTGATGATCTCATTTGAACTTGATTACCTCTGTAAAGACCCTATCTTTAAATAAGGTCACTTTTGGAGGTACTGAAGGTTGAAACCCCAACACAGGAATTTTGGAAGAACACAGATCAACCCCTAACAAGAGATCAACCAACTGGACCCAAGGGCCAAATCTTGTCCATTAACTATACACTCTATGACTGAACTACATCCCTGGCCCAGCAAATTAATTTTATATAAAACACTATGCTATAAATAGTCAAACTATGGAACCAGCCAAGGTGCCCATCAACAGAGGAATGGATAAAGAAAATGTGGTATATATACACATTTTTATGGTTTTATTCAGCCATAAAGAAAAATTAATATGTCGTTTTCCAGAAAAAGGATGAAACTAGAGACTGTTACGTTAAGTGAGATAAGTCAAACTCAAAAAGTCAAAGGTTGTGTGTTTTCTTTCATATGTAGAAGCTGGAGAGGAAAAAGGAAAAAAAAGCGGTGTGTGTGGGGGGGGCAGGATCTCAAAAAATCAAAAGGAGATCAGTAGAGTAGAGGAAAGGGACCCCAGGAGGAAAAAGGGGAGAAAAAGAGGAAATATTGGGGAATGATAGTGGCTAAATTATACTATTATATAATTTGCATGTATGAATATGTAACAACAAATCCCACAATTCTTACAGCCATATGCACCAATAAACAAATATGAAAAAAAAAAGCCCACCAAAGGTGAACAAAGCACATCTAAGCACCGACTCTGAGTCAGCAGGCAGTAGCCTTTGTTCTGTCCTCAGTGTGCTATAAGAGCAATCTTCCTCCAATAAACTCTTAACTGACACATCTGGAAACCACATTCAATGGATCCAATGTGACGAATGAGACTGATTCCTGAGGCCAGTTGGACTTCAAGGGTGAAAGATGGAGTTTCACATCAGTTAACCCCAGAGTCACCCATTGATATGGTATGGATGTATCCCCCCAAAGTGTATGTGCTGGACACTTAATCCCCAAATTTATCTGCTGATGCTATTAGGAGATGGTTATGAGTAGATGAGATCGTGAGGGTCTGGCCCCCACGAGGGGATTGCTGCAGGATTTGTGCTCAGAGAGACCAGGCACCAGGGCGTCCGCAGGAAGCAGTGTTTATTTTGTGCCACTGACTTGGCAGATTCTCCTCCAAAGGCTGAGCCCCTGGGCTTTGCCTTATAGAGCCCCTGCTAGTCATCCTCACCCCCAATCCCCCATGACATATTAGCAACTATATAGAAAAATACATTTCACGTGGGTATTCTATACTATAAAATCATAAGTAAGTTATGGCATAGCTGCTCAGGCACTCTGGTGGGGGTTCCAGCAAGGTCATGCCTGTGCCCCGAGTGCCAGTGGAGTAGGGCATGCGCACTAAGTGTGCCACGTGGCCTTTCTTTTGTCTGGAAAAATGCATGCATACCTGTTTACTGAAGGTACCAAGTTGTCCAACAGAGCTGAGCATGTACCCACAGATGCTGACTGCGCCATGTTGTTTGACAAAGTCACGCACACATACTAGCATGCTGTGCCATCCAGTCATTGTTTGAAGAGGGCTCCTATGACAGGATTAGTGGTCTTATAAGAAAGAGACTTGAGTTTGCACGCTCCTGCTTTCTCACAATATAGTACTCTGCCTTGTTATGACGTAGGAAGAAGACCCTTGCCAGACACCAGCACCTTGACCTTGGACTTCCCAGCCTCTAGAACTATAAGAAATAATTGCTTTTCTTTGTGAATACCAAGTCTCAGGTATTGTGTTGTAGCAACCCAAAACAGATTAACCACCTGTCAGTGCTAACCAACACCAGGTCCACCCCACCTTCCCTTCTGAAGGCCTTCAGGATGTTGCCTGGAGTTTTCTTTCACTATCTTCTCTGAGTTCTTTTGTTCTCAGATGTACCTCTCACTCTGTCCTCAACCCTGATTCAGCCCTCCTGCACCATGGCCTGTGTGAAGCTGCATGGAGAGAAGGGTAAGCCAACTTCTACTTGGAAGTGTTCTCTGTCTAGGAAGGGAGACAAAAATAAGAGCAGGCATGTTCTGCGTGAGATGAGCACAGTAGTATGGCATGCACACTGTGCAAGAAGTCCTCAGGCCCAAGGACCAAGCCAACAGACTCTGAACAAAGGCAACGGACGAATGGAGACATCAGTGGTACTCTGGAGACTATGAAGCTGCCTAGGCAAAAGTGGGTTGCTTGTCACCCATCTTGGGTTAGGTGTGAGACAGACAGACTTCTGGGTGGAATTTGATGCCAACACACACCTCCGCTGCTCTGGGGGATCCTGTGCCTGGCTAGATTCTGCTCTGAGGCTTTTCTCAGGGTTTTTAATTCTGGGGTTCCTGGAGAATGGGGATGTAAATGAATGAGTAAGCGAAGGTAGGAAGGAAGGAGAGGCCTTATCTCACTACTATCGACTGCTCTGTGGCGGAGATTATTTGTCTTGGTTCATCCTCAGCACCCAGAACGAGGCCTGGCAAGTCGAAGGTGCTCAATAAATGTGATAGAACAATTGAAATGAATTACTCACTAAAGGACCAATCGAGCAAATAGCACCAATTCACGGTTACTTCAGGTGCCCAGGAATGCGGTGCATGTGTTGCGTTCCTATTTAATTTCTTTGTGGTGTCGATCCTTAGTAGTTTTGTCACTTGTTTTTCTGAAAGCTTCCATTTGTCTGCTCTTAAGACACCTCCCCATCCTGCCTCCTCCTCTGGGAAGTCCTTTCTGATCTTGGATTGCAAGTATATGCCCTCCGGTCTGGGAGGCAGCTGCATGTCTGAAAAGGACCTCCAGCATTGGAGTCGATGTATCTGGTCAGTTGTGTGATCTTGACCAAGCTTCTTAAAACTTTAAGTGCTTTGCTCTTCTCATTTGTAGAGCAGGAATTCCAAACCGCCTCACAGTGTCATGGGGATCAAGTCAGATAATGCATGTGAAGCCCTGGCATGGGGTATGTGATTGTTGAGTAAATAAACCTTTTGTCCAAGGAAAAATTTGGAAGAGCTGGAGCTTAGCAAATATCAACACAGTAGAAAGAACAGTAGAAGGGAGAATAAAGTTAATAATCTTTTCCTGAATTTTCAGTCTTATGAATTAAATCATTAACATCAGATTTGAGGAGGAAATGAATTTCTACAGAAGGTCATGGCACTTACAGCCCATGCTGCCACTTACAGCCCATAGCTGTGCTCTTCAGGAATCACGAGCAGAGCAACTGGAAGGTGGTTTTGATGATTTGTAAGTGAGGCGTACTCCTAACAAACATGCTGTAGCTATTGAATAGGTTGTTTTTAAAATAAGCTACACTAAATTCTACATGCTATACTTACCAAAAAGAGACTAAAAGAATTTGGGGACTTTGAATGGAATTTCCCTAACCTTAGGAAGAAACACCACAAGTCAAACATCATAACTGCCAGCTGTGGAATTAATTCTAAGCCATTTTAAGTCCTGACAAGTATTTTGTTTGGCAAGAGTAAAGCAATGTGTTATGGAGGATCTCTGAAATTCGGGGTTCTGGTTCGAGGATAATTCTAGCCTTCCTTTAATGCTATTATGCAAAGATAAGAAACACTGGATTTGTAGGTCAGACTGTAAATACACAGAAGGTGGCATGAACTTATTGAGAGCCCACAGTATTATGTCACTGCTTCACTTTTTCCCCCTGTGGCTTTGTTTTTACAGTCATCATATAATTAGGTGAATTGATCCAAGTCAGGTCCTGTGCTTTGTTAAGAAAAGATGCACACACACACACACACACACACACACGCCTCACTCAGCTGGAAATGAGAGGTGAGAGTCCTTGGAGCAGATGGCTCCCCTCTGCATTCCACGTGAGGCAATGACACCCTGTCGGCTCAACACAGCCTGTCACTGAAAAACTCTCAGAAAGTGAGAGTAGGGGTGGAGCAAGATGGTCACGGAATTTGAGTTCCTTCCTTGAGAGAAGCAATTCCTCACCCCAGGACTGCTCAGAGGAGTCTGTTCTTTCACTTCCAGGAAACACTTCTTCTATCTAACAGGTAATACACTGAATGCCAAGTGGGCTGAGCAAGGACAATTCCAGTATGAGGGGCTCAGCCTGAGAATTCCCTGGCAGCGCTGGACGCTAATTCACAAGGAAGTCATGTAAAATGTGAGTTCTGCAGAAAGGCACGAGTGAGAAAACACTGACACACGGGCTTTTATTTGTGTGAAAAACAAGTGTGTGCTCAGTTGAAAATGAATTTCATATTTGAATTTGTGTTCATCTCTCCACTGGTAAGTGCTAAACATAAATTTGGGCAACGCATGGATCGCCCCAAACCACCATTCGGGTGGAAGCTCTATGATCCAGTTGGAGGCATAGTTACTCTCTTTGCGGTGCCCAGAATCCCATAATAGTATAATACTTTGTTTCTGCAAGTGAGCCATTTAATAAGATTGGATAGGACTGGATGCCGGCCAATAGCATCTCTTGAATACTCTGCGCTGAGGGATTGTGAAGAGAATGAACAGAATGGGTTGATGGGGGAGCCCCACATAAAAGAGAAATAATGACAGATGCTTTTTATAGAGCAACCTAACAACAAGAAGCTCAAAGTCACACACTAACAAAGGTTTAAGTGCTCAGAGGGTACCATACAGAAATTCTGGGCTCGGCTGGAACCTGAGGTTCAAATGGAGGCTCTGCAGAGAAATCACAAGCCAGGAACGCAGGCTTCCTGGCAGGGGTGGCCCCGAGGTGGTGGGTGGGGGGAGCCTGCGTGGTTTAAACACAGGCTCCCTGCGGAAACGTGATATTTAAATAGCACCCCCAGATTAGGCTCAGAGGCCTGCAATGTCACCCCCAAAATCTAGAAGGTAGGGGGGAAAAAAAACAACCAATTTTTCTTGTATTCTAAAGATGACTACCTGCTTCTGTTGAACTGCTATTGGGAAGAAACAAACAATAGGTTTGTGTGACTCCGCATGATTAACGGATATTTAATTTGAAGACAATGAACCCTTAAGCTTGTGTGCTTGACCGATGGTAAGACAAAAGGTATAAACAAGTAGAATATTAATTTAGGAGCTTGGATTCAACCCTTTATGCTTGACCTCACAGACTTCTTTGTTGCTAATGGAAGTGGCCTATTTAAGTGGTAAATTCAAGAAATTTAACATTCTCAAGCAACCAAAATACACAATAAGTCAAGGTATAAATAACACTGTGCTAGCTCACAGGTTTTTGCGAAGGTTAAGGGGCATCCTTCTAACCTTTTCCTGAATACAGGCCTGAGTTTGCCAAAGCACCAAGAGAAAACCTGGGGTGGATCCTGGCTAGGATCAGAGAAGCTCAGGGAAGCTCTGTTCATTTTTAATCCACAGATGCGGGCTGAAGTTCTCCAACATTAATGTCTGCAGGAATAAGCTAGGAGCTTGTTAAAAAAAGAAAGTACCCGGAGATTC
>JAJEJO010000676.1:0-34304 GCA_020662805.1 Glaucomys volans | reverse complement strand
AAAAAAAAAAAAAAAAAAAAAAGAAGAAGATGGTAGTTTGGCTTTAGCACAAAAGTTTGAGAGGCCCTCAGAATTTGGCTGTTCTGATTGATGAGTTTCTTCTCCTGAATTGGGCCACTCTCTAAAAACTGGGAGAAGTGGCTGTATTTTCAAATGCACAGATAGCAACACAAAGAGTCAAGTAAAATGAAGAAACAGAAAGTATGTCCCAAACAAAAGAACAAGATAAAATTCCAGAAACTAGTCCTAATGAAATGGAGTTATTTCATTTTACCTGACATTAAATTCAAAGTAGTCATCATAAAGCAGTTTGAATGAGGTCATGGGAACAGTGTATGGACAAAGTGAAAATCTAAACACAGAGAATAATAAAACAATAAACGAAAAATCTCAGAGCTCAAGAATGAAATAGCTGAGCTGAAAATTTAATAGAGGGGGATTCAACAGTTTCAAATAAAGAGGAAGAAAAGCTCAGTGAATTTGAAAACAGGCAATTTAAAAGTATCCAGCCAGAGAATAAAAAGAAAAGAAAAATGAAAAAGTTTGAAGAACTTGTTGGGCACCATTAAGCAACCAACGTATGCATTATGAGATTTCCTGAAGAAGAGAGAAAAGAAAAGAAAACTTAAAGAATGACTGCAAACTTTCCACTTGGGGAAGAGAATGGAAGAGCTAGGAAGCCCAATTGACTTCAAATAAGATGAGTTAAGGAAAAACACAATAATCAAATTGTCAAAAGTCAAAGACAAAGAGAATTTTGAAAATGGCAAGAGAAGTGACTTGTCATGTACAAGGGACTCCGATAAGACAGTAAATGGATTTCTCAGCAGAGACCTTGCAGGCTCAAAATGGGAGGGGTAATATCTTCAAAATGCTGAAGAAAAATCTGCCAAGCAAAAGTATTATACCTGGAAAACTGTCTTTCAAAAATGAAGGAGATAAGCAATCAAAAGAGTGTTATGGGGCTGGGGATGTAGCTCAGTTGGTAGAGCGCTTGCCTCGCAAGCACAAGGCCCTGGGTTCAATCCCCAGCACCACAAAAAATAAATAAATAAATAAAAATAAAGAGCGTTATGTTACAAAAGTCTGAGTGAGTCCGAGCCCTGCATCTCTCTAGTGACCTGCCTGGTCATCTGATCACACCCTCTCATACGTGCTCTGCTCATTGTTTCTGCCATGAGGTCTTCACCAGAGTGGAGCACCATGCCCTTCAATCTTCAGACCTCTGAACTGAGCACATCTTTCTTCTTCAAAAACAGAAGATACCTCAGGTATTTCCTTATAGTGATGAAAATGGACTAACAACAACTACTGAGAAAAATGCTGTGGATGACCTCTAGACCTAAGGTTGCAAATTTTTGTTTTCTTTTTAATTCTTAATTTTTGTTCTAGATTGCTTAAAGCCATGTTGGCTAAATAATCCAAGTTTGGGATCATTAAAGGTTCCAGATGATCTATTTCTTTTATCATTACTGACACTCTTTATAATGATGATAATAATGTTTATGCAAAAGATTATTTTGTATGGTAATATTAGTTTTTTCACTAGTGTTTGCCTCACATGGCATTTTTCCATTCCTTTATATTCAATCTTTTTGTGTAATTATGTCATTTCTAGTGAGTCACAAGAAAAGCATTATTCAAATAAATAAATTATAGTTCCAACAACAAACAATAGAACTTTGTAATGACCAGAATAGAGCTTTGTAATAATCAGAATGTTAAGGTTCAATATACTTTTTAAAAAAATTTTTTTAGTTGTCAATGGATTTTATTTTATTTATTTGTATGCAATGCTGGCAATGGAACCCAGTGCCTCACACATGCTAGGCAAGTGCTCTACCACTGAGCCACAACCCAGTCCTCAATATACATTTTGCTGTATATGAATTCTTATAAATTTCTTTATAAGTTTCTTATAAAATGAAATTTTTATAGAGATAGACTGTAGATTCACATTCAGATATAAGATATAAAACAGAGAGATTTTGTGGACCCTTTACTGAGTTTCCTCTAATGGTGACATTTCATAAAACTACAGTCCAAAATCATTCAGATTTGCCATCGTTACTTATAAGTGTGTGTGTGTGTGCGGCTCCTTCACAATTCTATCATAGGCAGGGTTTGTGTGTCTGCCACTACATTCATAGAACAGGACAGTTCCAACCAAAAAGATTCTTGATGCTGCTATTTATAACCACATCCACCTCCCTTCCTCCTTCCACCTACTCATCTCTAAAACTTGACTACCACTAGTCTATCCCCATTTCTAAAATTCTCTCATTCAAAGAAATATTATATACATGGAATCATGCAGTATATAACCTTTGGGGATTGGCTTTTCCCGCTCAGCATAATTCCCTAGAGAGTGATCCAGGATGTGTGTATGAAGTTTCTTTGTATTTCTGAGTAGCTGTGCTTGGGATGCATGTACCACAGTTTTGTTTAATCACTCAACTGTTGAAAGATAGCTGGGTTGTTTCCTGCTATTACAAATGAAGCTCCTATGAACATTCAAAAAAAAAAAATTGAGCATGATGACGATTGCCTGTAATCCCAGCAACTCAGAAGCCTGAGGCAGGAGGATTGCAATTTCAAGACCAGATTTAGTACTTAGCAAGGCCCTAAGCAACAAATACAGAATTCTATTATGCTGTTATGGTGGTAGGTAAGTTACTTTAATATTAGCATAAAAGTAAAAGAACATAAGTGTTTAAAATAACTATAGCTATAAAATATTAATGGATACACAATACAAAATATGTAAATTGTCATGTCAATAGCAAAGTAGGGAGGGGAGTAAATGTAGCATTTTTGTGTGTAATTGAAGTTATAATTATCAGCTTAACATACACTATTGTTATTTTTATGTATGCCCTAAGGCAACCACAAGAAAAATAACATGTAGAAGATGCACAAAAGAATAAAGGAGGAATCCAAACATATGAATTTTTCTAGTTGCCATGAGCACACTGTAACCCCAGTGGCCCTAGAGGTGGAGGCAGGAGGATCACAAGTTTGAAGACAGGCTCAGCAACTTAGTGAGAGCCTGTCTCAAAATTAAAAAATAAAAGGGCTGGAGACATAGCTCAGTGATAGAGTGGCCCTGGGCTTAATGCCCAGGCCCCCCCCAAAAAGAAGTATATATAAATTTTAAAAATCAATGAAACCCAAAGGAATACAAGAAAGGAAAAGAGGGACAAAAAGCATAGTTTAAGGCAGAAGGTGACGAACAAAATATTCTTCTCTATCAATAATTACTCTAAATGTAAATGGATTAAATTTCTAATCAAAAGAGATAGGGTAGATAAATGGATAAAAAAAGGTGAGAGCCAACTATATGCTGTTTATAAGATACTTCAGATTTAAGATGTACATAGGCTGAAAGTGAAGAGGTGGAAAAAGATACTCTATGCAAATGGTAAAAAGAGCAGGGGTGGCTAATAAAATAGTCTGCAAGTCAAAAACTGTCACAAGAGATAAAGAAGAACATTAAGGATAAAAAGATCAATCCAGGGCTGGGGTTGTGGTTCAGTGGTAGAGCACTTGCCTAGCATGCGTGAGGCACTGGGTTCGATTCTCAGCGCTGCATATAAATAAATAAAGAAAATGAAAGTCCATCAATAACTAAAAAATATATTTAAAAAAATCAATCCATCAGGAAGACATAAAATTATACATGCACTGAACATCAGAGCACCAGAATATATGAAGCAAACTTTGACAGAACTGAGGGAGAAACAGCAATACAATAGAAGTAGGAAGCTTCAATACACCACTTTCCATAATGGGTAGAACATCCCAACAGAAAATCAATAAAGAAACAGTAGATTCGAACGCTATGTAGACCAAATGGACCTAAAAGCCACATGTATGCATGTGTGTGTGGCTAGACAGATAGATAGATAAAAGATAGATGATAGATAGATAGATTGATAGATAGATGATAGAAAGAAAGAACAATCTGTCCAACAGCAGCTGAACATACATTCTTCTCAAGCATACATGGAACATACCCTAGAATTGGTCACAAAACAAGTCAACAAATTTAAGAAAATAGAAACCAGACCAAGTAACTTTCTTCTTCTTTTTCCTTCCTTCCTTCCTTCCTTCCTTCCTTCCTTCCTTCCTTCCTTCCTTCCTTTTTCCTTGAACCCAGGACTGCTTTACCTCTGAGCTACATCCCTTGTCCTTTTTATTTTGAGACAGCGTTTGCTAAGTTGCTCAGGGCCTTCTTAAGTTTCTGAAGCTGGCTCTGAGCTTGTGATCCTCCTGCCTCAGCCTCCCAAGTCACTGGGGTTACAGGTATGTGCCACCAAGCCTGACATATTTCTTTTCTGTTCAAAATTGAATGAAGCTAGAAACTAATAGCAGAATCTGGAAAATTCACAAATATTTAGAAATTAACACTCCTTAACAATCAGTGGAGAAATGAAGAATCAAAAGGGAAAGTAGAAAATGAATGTTGAGACAAATTAAAATGGAAACACAGTGTATCAAAACTTATGGATTATGCCAAAAGCAGTATTAAAAGGAAAGTTTAAGTTCTTCTTTTTCTATCTGTTTCCCTTTAATTTCTTTCACCTTTCTAATTGCTCTGACTAGAGTTTCAAGAACTGTGTTGAATAAAAGTGGTGAAAGAGGGCATCCCTGTATTGCTCCAGAATTTAGAGGGAATGCTTTCAGTTTTTCTCTATTTAGAATGATGTTGGCCATGGACTCAGCATAGATAGCTTTTGCAATGTGGAGGTATGTTCCTACTATCCCTAGTTTTTCTACTGTTTTGAACATGAAGAGATGCCATATTTTGCCAAATGCTATTTCTGTGTCTATTGAAATAACCATATGATTCTTGTCTTTAAGTCATTACAATAAATGTAATGAATTATATTTATTGATTTCCATATGTTGAACCAACTTGCATCCCTGGGATGAACCCCATTTGATTGTGGTACATTATCTTTTGCATTTCTATGTATCAGTGAAGAATCCGCTGAAAGAGAAATTAGGAAAACTACCCCATTCACAATAGCCTCAAAAAAAAAAAAAAAAAAAAAAAACTAGGGAATCAATCTAACTAAAGAGATGAAAAACTTCTACAATGAAAACTACAGAACACTACAGGAAAAAATTGAAGAAGGCCTTAGAAGATGGAAAGATCTCCCATGCTCTTGGATAGGCAAAAATATTATCATCAAAATGGCCATACTATCAATACTACCAAAAATGTTATACAGATTTAATGCAATTCCTATTAGAATCCCAATGACAATCTTCATAGAACTAGAAAAAGCAAACATGAAATTCATTTGGAAAAATAAGAGACCCAGAATAACCAAAGCAATCCTTAGCAAGAAGAGTGAAGCAGGAGGTATTACAATACCAGATCTTAAACTCTACTATAGAGCAATAGTAACAAAAATGGCATGGTATTGACACCAAAATAGACATGTAGACCAGTGGTACAGAATAGAAGACACAGAGACAAACCCACATAAATACAATTATCTCACACTAGACAAAAGTGCCAAAAACATACAATGGAGACAAATAGCCTCTTCAACAAATGGTACTGGGAAAACTAGAAATCCATATGTAGCAAAATGAAATTAAACCTCCATCTCTCACCCTGCACAAAAATCAACTCAAAGTGGATCAATGACTTAGGCACTAGAACAGAGACCCTGCACCTAATAGAAGAAAATGTAGCCCCAAATCTTCACCATGTTGACTTAGGACCAGACTTCCTTAACAAGACTCCTAAAGCACAAGATGTAAAATCAAGAATCAATAAATGGGATGGATTCAAACTAAAAAGATTCTTCTCAGCAAAGGAAACAATCAATAATGTGAAAAGAGAGCCTACAGAATTGGAGAAAATCTTTACTACATGCACCTCAGAGCACTAATCTCCAGGATATAAAAAGAACTCAAAGAACTTAACACACACACCAAATCACACCAGTCCAATCAATAAATAAGCTAAAGAACTGGACACTTCACAGAAGAAGAAATACAACTGATCAACAAATATATGAAAAAAATATTCAATATCTCTAGCAATTACAGAAATGCAAATCAAAACTACTCTAAGATTTCATCTCACTCCAGTCAGAATGGCAATCATCAAGAATACAAGCAACAATAAGTGTAGGCAAGGATGTGGGGAAAAAGGTACACTCATACATTGCTGGTAGGACTGAAAATTGGTGCAACCACTCTGGAAAGCAGTATGGAGATTCCTCAGAAAACTTGAAATGGAATCACCATTTGACCCAGCTATCCCACTCCTCAGTTTACACCCAGAGGACTTAAAATTAACATACTATAGTGACGCAGCCACATCAATGTTTATAACAGCTCAATTCACAATAGCTAAACTATGTAACAAACCTAGATGACCTTCAACAGATGAATGGATAAAGAAACTCTGCTATATATACACAATAGAATATTACTCAGCCTTAAAGAATGAAATTATGGCATTTGCAGGTAAATGGACAGAACTGGAGAATATCATGCTAAGCAAAATAAGCCAAACCCCAAAACCAAAGGCTAAATGTTTTCTCTGGGAAGTGGATGCTGATCCATTATGGGTGGGGCGGGGTTAGGGAAGAATGGAGGAACTTTGGATTAGGCTAGGTCAGGGGGAGGGGAGGCGAGAGTGAGAAGGATGGTGGAATGAGACAGACATTGTTACCCTATATACATGTACAATTACAGGACCGGTGTGACTCTGCACCATGTACAGCCAGAGGAATGAGAAGTGTGCTCCATTTGTGTATCATGTGTCAAAATGCATTCTACTCCAACAAAATGCACTTGTTGGAACAAATCTTACAAATGAAAAATTTTTTAAAATTTAAAAAAGGATAGTTTGTAGTGATAAATGCCTACATTAAAAAAGAAGTGGTGTAGAAAAAGAATAAATTAAATGCAAAATTAGAAGGAAGGAAATAAAGATTAGAGCAGAAATAAATGAAATAGAAAAATAGAGAAACAATAGAAAAAATCAACAGGGCTAAGAGCTGGCGTTTTGAAAAAAAAAATTGACAAATCTTTAGCTAGACTAAGAAGAAAAGACCCAAATAAAGTCAATAATGGAAAAGGAAGTGTTATAACTGATATCTCAGAAACTTAAAAGATCCTTGAGAGACTACTGTGAACAATTTATGCCAAAAAATTGGATAAGTTAGAAGAAAAATACAAATTCCCAGAAACATAAAATCTACTGAGATAGAACCAGGAAGGCATGAAACATCCAACTAGTAATGAGGTCCAACCAGTAATCAAAAATCTCCTAAAAAAGAAAGCCCAGGACCAATGTCCTCACGGATGAATTCTATCAAACATTCTATCAAACATTTAAGAACAATCCTCAAATGCTTCCAAACAATTGAAGAGGAAGAAACATTCCTAAATTCATTTTATGAAACTAGCATAATTACCCTGATACCAAAGCCAATAATATGCAAAAAAAGCAGGGTGGGGGGTGGGGGTAAAGAAAACTAGAGACCAATATCCCCAATAAATATATATGCAGAAATTCTCAACAAAATACAAGCAAACTGAACTCAACCGCACATTTAAAGGATCATTCATTGTGATCAGGTAGAATTTATCTCTGGGATACAGAAGTTTTAGCAAGGAAAAATTAATCACTAGCCCCACACAAAAAAATTAAATATGATATGCCACAATAAGAGAATAAAGAGTAAAAATCATTTATCATCTCCATAGGCGCTGAAAAAGCATCTGACAAAATACATATGCTTTCACGACAAAAACTCTCAACCAACTAGGAAGAAAGGCAATTACCTCAACGGAATAAATGTCATATATGAAAAACACAATGAACATCATACTCAGTGGTGAAAACTGAAACCTTTGCCTCTAAGTCCAGCAACAAGACAAGACGCTAACTCTTGACCCTTCTGTTCCACGTAGTACTGGAAGTTCTAGCCAGAGCAATTAGAGGAGAAGAAATAAAAGGCATTCGCGATGGAAAAGAAGCAGCAAAATCATCTCTGTTTGCACATGACATGATGCACAGAGATGTCCAAACTCCAAAGGCTCTACACACCCACCTAAAAATCTGATAGAACAAATAAATTCTGTAAACTTGCAAAATACAAAAATGACATTCAAATTCAGTTGTGTTTCTATACAATAATAATGAGAAATTAAGAAAACAGTTCCATTTACAATAGCTTTAAAGAGTAAAGTACCTAAGAATAAACTACGGAGGGAAAGACTTGTTTATTGGAAACTACGAAATATTAATGAAGGAAATTAAATAAGACACAAATGGATGAAAAGACTTCTCATGTTCCAAACTTAGTAGATTTAATACTGTTAAAGGCGTCTGTACCTTTAAAATGTCCATGCTACCCAAAGCAATTTACAGATTCAATGTAATCCCTATCAGAATCCCAATAAAATTTTCCACAAAATTAGAAAAAAGTAATCCTAAGATTTATTTTGTATCACAAAGGATCCCAAATAGCTAAAATCATCTTAGGAAAGAATATATTGGAGGCATCACAATATTCGATTTCCAAATATACCAAGGCCACTGTCATTGAAAGCATGTGACTGCTAAGGTGCTGCCATCATGAGACAGAGAACAATGGCAGAAAGCAAAGTCCGTTAACAAGTGCACCATCTACGTCCAATGGGACGTTGAGAAGCATACCAAGAACGCACGATGGAGAGAGAATTGTCTTTGTAAGAAATGGTGCTGGGGAAACTTGCAGGACAATGAAACTGGACCCTTATACCGTACACAAAAATCAACTCAAAATGAATTCAAGACTTAAATGTAAGACCAGAAACTATAAAACATCTGGAAGAAAATGTAGGGGGAAAGCTTCATGACAATGATCTTGACATTGATATCTTGGATATAATACCAAAAGCACAGGCAATAAGAGCAAAAATAAGTGAGTCTACATCAAAATAAAAGTGCAACAAAGGAAATAATGAACAGAATGAAAAATTAACAGAGAAAAGGAGAAAATATTTTTAAACTATATATCTGATAAGGAGTTAGTATCCAAAATATTTAAGGAAAATATCTAACTCAATAGCTTTAAAAAATCCAATTTTTAGGTGATATAGATCTTGAATAGACATTTCTCCAAAGATGAAATACAACTGGCCAACAGGTATATGAAAAGATGCTCTATATCACTAATCATCAGATAAATGCACATCAAAACCACAATAAGATTACCTCGCGCTGGGCGCAGTGGCGCACGCCTGTAATCCCAGCACCTGGGAGGCTGAGTCAGGAGGATCGCGAGTTCAAAGCCAGCCTCAGCAACTCAGCGAGGCCCTAAGCAACTCAGTGAGACCCTGTCTCTAAATAAAAATACAAAATAGGGCTGGGGATGTGGCTCAGTGGCCGAGTGCCCCTGGGTTCAATCCCCAGTACCAAAAATAACAAAAACAAAAAACAAAAAAAGATTACCTCACCTCTGTTACTATGGTTATTTTTTTTAAAAAAGGTAAGTATTGACAAATATGTTGAGAAATTAAAAATCCTCTATACTGTTGGTGGGAATATAAAATTATGTGGTCACCATGGAAAAACAGCATCGAAATTGCTCAAAAGATTAAAGATGAGAATACATAAAATAAATACATAAATAAATACATACATAAATAAAGATGAGAATAAATAAATAAATAAATAAAATAAATTTAAAAAATGAATAAGAATGAAAATGATACAGCAACCCCGCTCTGAGTGTTTATCCTAAAGAACTGAAATCAGGATACTGAAAAAATATTTGTGCTCCCATTTTATTGCTGCACTATTCACAATAGGCAAGATGAGGAAACAAACGTCCTTTGAGGAACTAATGGAAAAGTGTGGACTATACACACAATGCAATAGTATTCAACCTTTACAAAAGGGGAAATCCTACCAGGTGTGGTGGTGCATGCCTATAATCCCAGTGACTTGGGAGACCGAGGCAGAAGGATTGCAAAGTTCGAGGCCGGCCTCATCTGTTCAGCAAGACCTTTTCTTAAAAAAATTAACAAGAAGCTGAGGGTGTAGCTCAGCAGCAGAGCATCCCTGAGTCCAATTCACAGCTCAAAAAGAAAAAAAAAAGGAAATCCTGTCATTTACAATGAAATGAAACTAGAAGACCTTTTACCAAGTGAAACAAGCCAGTCACAAAAGGACAAATACTGCATAATTCCACTTATATGAGTACCTAGCACAGTTAAGCAAACAGAAGCAGCGTAGAATGGTGGTTGCCAGGAGCCGAGGGGAGGGGGGAGATGGGGGAGTTGCTGTTCAAAAAGTGTAAAGTTTTAGCTTGACAATAGGAATCAACTTTAGAAACCTGTTGTATGACATTGTGCCTGTAGTTAATAAAATACTGTACTGTACACTTAAAATTTTGTTAAGGGGTGGGGGTGTCGCTCAGTGGTGAAGCACTTGCCTAGAATGTACAGCACCCAGGTTCAATCCCCAGCACCAAAAAATAAAAATTAAAAATTTGTTATAAAGATAAAAACTCATGTTAAACATTCTTACCACAATTAAAAAGAAAAAAAATTGGCTAGAGAGGAGCCATCAGCAAGCACCTTTAAAATGCCTTTAATAAAGTTAACATTTTTATCTTTTCTTCCCTCCCTCCCTCTTTCCCGTCCTTCCTTCCTTCCCTCCTTCCTTCCTTCCTTCCTTCCTTCTTCCTGCCCTCCCTTCCTCCTTCTTTTTTACTTTTATTATTTTTAAATTAAACACACTGTGTTTATCTTGAACTTGGAACAGCCCCAGTTGGGTTTTACAGCCAGCAAACCAGGACGATTCATCATGAATTTCTGTACAATGGACCAAGGTTGAGCTCCACTGAAAACTATGTCATATATTTGCAATAAATCTGCTTTTGTTTAGATGCCATGGAAAATACTGAGACTAATACCAAAAGCAAGGGATTTGGAGATTATTATTTTAATAGCAAAGGATATCACCATAACAATGAAATACTAGCAAGTCACCAGGCCCAGATGGGCGACTCAGTGGAATTGTCAAAGGAGGTAACAGAAAAGGACAGTGGCAGATGCCTCCTCTTCTGGTCTGACTTCTTGAGCAAGTGTGATTTTCCATCGTCCTGCACTTTGCCAACCTCCTCCCTCTAGCTCCTTTGAATTCAGAATAATCATCAAAGTCTGGCTGGCAAAGTCCAAGAGGTATTTCCAATCCTTCTGTGCTCCTGAAATAAAATCTCAATGGAGCATCTCTTAGACTGGCCAAGGAGGGATTTGAAATCTTTTCTGAGCCATGAACCCCTCTGACAATCTGAGGAAGCATGTGGACCTGTCTCAGAATATTTTCTAATGCATGATATGAAACACATATAATTAAAAAGGAAAACAATTTTGCTGAAATATAAAAATCAAATATTTTTTAAAATCTGGTTATATAGTAAGGCATATTTTTCTTTTTCATGTATTACGATCTGATGGCAGTTCCAACTGCTTCCTTCTGTCGCAGTGGGATGATCATGCTAGTCTTTTAGGAATAACTACAGCAATTATAATGCGGAATGCGTGATTTCTTTGGGAGATAAAGTCACAGATACTGCAAAATTAGTGGGATGTGCTGCCTGTGTTCATAATGAAAAGACAGGAAATGCTCGATTTCAGTTAGAAATTGGCATAAAAACATATTTTTTGCCATCTAAGTTCACAAACCCACTTGAGTGCTACCCCCTTGAGGTTGAGAATCCCTAGGCTAGTATCACCTACCTAAAGAGGCAGCCTGGAAAGACTTAATAGAGAATTAAATGTTAGGAGTGATTATGTCAACTCATTAGATTTCCTTCCTTACAAAATGAACTTTCTGGATTAATCAGTAAATATTTTTCAAAGCTTGAGAGGAAAAGAGAAGTCTTGCTAACTTTTCATTATATTCTTAGCAGGTTATAATGAATTCTAACTAGAAATCAAAGGAAGTTCAAATGCTGTGCACTTTGCAATAAATGCTTGAGAAGGAATTTTAAAAGTAGTGACCATGAACAGTTGGATTTCTGGTACAATAACTACACTAATTTTCCAAAACTGTGTGGATGTGAAATAATCTGTCCTCCTGCCATTATAACTGACTTCCATCAACTTGATCACACACAACTGCTGGGTTCATTTTGGTAGATAAAGGTAGCTACCAAGAATTTTTTAAGTGGTTGGGGTCAGCTACTTTCCCACATCTCATTACCAGTTTATAATGAAAGTGAATCGCTGACCAAATTCAGACACAGAGAGAGATCTATTAGAGTTTTTTGTTTTGTTTTTTTGGTGTTGGTTTTGGTTTTGGTTTCTGTGTTTGTGGTGCTGGTGATGGAACCCATGATCTTATCACATGCTAAACATGCTTTTTCCCACCACAGTACATTCCCACCCCTTAGACAGACATTTATTAGCAAAGCAAGCACAGTTGATATAACCTATTCTGTAGGCTCAAAGATGTTCTCCGTCCTTTAGTTGCTGTGCCCATAATGTTGTCGTGGGAGATACCACAACATTTAAGCAAAGACAGGCACCTAGACTGAGTAGCCCTCAAACCTCAAGCAGAACCTAAAGGGTATAGGTGGTGGGCTTCTGAATTCACCTCGCTCTTGCCAGTGGGGACAATGTCTGATTGCTTTTACCAATCTATATTTGAATATCTTCAATTTCACCAATGGGAATCCATTTCTGTCATAAGTCTTGCCAAATAGAATGCCTATTTTTACCAATTAAAAAATCAAACCGGATACCCACTTATTAGAAAAGTTCAGGTTGCTAATGACAGCAGAAGGGTGGCCATGGCCACTTGTGGAGGGTGCTCCTTCCTGATATAACACTAGCTGACCATTCCTGGACCATGCAGTCTTCTCTCCGCCCCGACATTTTATTATGGAAATTGTTAAAAGACAGAAAACTTGCTGGCATGTTGGAGTTTTAGCATTCAACTACATCAGCAGTTCTCAAATTTAAGCCTGCATGGGCTGGGGGTGTGGCTTGGTGGTGGAGTGCTTCCCTAGAACGGATGAGGCACTGAGTTTGATCCTCAGAACCACATAAAAATAAATGAATAAAATAAAGGTACTGTGTCCATTTACAACCAAAAATATATATATCAAAAAAATGTTTTCTGCCAGGCACGGTGGCACACACCTGTAATCCCAGCACTTGGGAGGCTGAGGCAGGAGGATCTCGAGTTCAAAGCCAGCCTCAGCAACTTAGCGAGGCCCTAAGCAACTCAGTGAGACCCTGTCTCTAAATAAAATACAAAATAGGACTGGGGGTGTGGCTCAGTGGTGAAGTGCCCCTGAATTCAATCCCCAGTACCAAAAAAAAAAAAAAAAAAAAAAAAAAAATTTTCGGCCTGCAGCAGAATCACCTGGTTAAAACAGATTGATCGTGCCTCACCCCAAGAGTCTCTGACCAGTGCCCCTTGCCAAAGAATGGGCATTTCTAACAAATTTCTAGGTGATGTTCTTGCTGCTGCTAGTGTCCATACATCACTTTGAGAGCCACAGACCTTGGTTTTACTATTAATGTTTTGATGGACAGTCACCTGTGGCTAAACACCAGGACACATTCTAAGAAATGCATCATTGGTGGAATTGATCACTGTGCAAACTTCCGAGAGTGAACTTACACACAAACCTGGGTGGCCTAGGTCAGTCGCTCCATATGGCCTGTCCATGCAATCGAGAGACAGTAAGCAGGAGATAGAGGAGGCTGCTTCTTGTGACATCTGGCATATTGTTCATAGTAGCCATTTTTTATATAAATAAGAGTAAATTCTAAAATAGTGATTAAAAAATATAGTAAATACATAAACCAGTAAGATAGACATTTATTACTGTTATCAAGCATTGTGTTCTGAGCATAATTAATGTGCAATGTTTTTATACAAATGACAATGCAGCAGGTTTTCACATCAGCATCACCACAAACACAAACACCAGAGGAATGCACCGCATTGAATTAGGGCAGCGACAATATCACTGGCTGGTAGGAATTATTCAACTCCCTTATCATCTTATGGCACCACCATCCTACGTGTGGCCTGTGCTTGACTAAAAGATCGTTATGCAATACATAACTGCATTTATTTTATCACAAATCTATCCACGCATCCTTTCATTCATTCATCAATTTTATTTTTTATACATATTTCAAAGTAATTTGCAGGTATCAGTACACATTGCCCTTAAACAACATCTGAACATGCATATCATTAACTAGACAGCAATATTAGTAAATGGATTTTTTGGAGAGGGGGTACCAGGGATTGAACTCAGGGGCACTCGACCACTGAGCCACACCCCCAGCCCTATTTTGTATTTTAGAGACAGGGTCTCACTGAGTTGCTTAGCACCTCGCTTTTGCTGAGGCTGACTTTGAACTCGTGATCCTCCTGCCTCAGCCTCTCGAGCTGCGGGGATTACAGGCAGCTCTGTGCCACTGTTCCCAGCTGTAAATGGATTTTTTGAAGTTAATTTTCTATACAGAGAAGTGTGGCATTAATAAATTTTCTAATTAGAAGTTCCTACATTGGAACAGCCCTAGCATCTTAAATGTCCGTGTAGGGCGAACCGAGGCCCCAAGGCAAACAGGGAAATAAAACTAAAGACTCAACCATCAGAAATCGTCAACAGACCTTTAACTTCCATTTTAACCAGATTTGATTCCTTTGTCTTGCCTTCTGAGACACTTAAACATTTTCTGTCCTGCCTCTCCCGCAGAGTGCTAAGTCTCTTGTGATCTTGTTCTGCCTGATTTATGAATTGTTGAATGTTCAAATAATCTCTAATATTTAAGTGTGACTGTTCATCTTTCAACAGTGGACCGTGCTGTTTTTTTAATTTATTGAAATATAATTTACATATAGTAAAACTCACTTTTTTTTTTGGGGGGGGGGAACCTGGGGATTGAACTCAGGGACACTCGGCCACTGAGCCACATCCCAGCCCTATTTTGTATTTTATTTAGAGACAGGGTCTCACTGAGTTGCTTAGGGCCTCGTTAAGTTGCTGAGGCTGGCTTTGAACTGGCTTTGATCCTCCAGACTCAGCCTCCCAAGTCGCTTGGATTACAGGCGTGGGCCACCACGCCCGGCTAAAACTCACTTTTCATAACACACGGTTCTATGAGTTTTGACAAATACATATAACTTGGCATTATGATCAAGATACAAAAACTTGAGGGGCCCTAAGCAATTTAGTGAGGCCCTATCTCAAAAGAAAACTTAAAAGGGGCTGGGGGTGTGTTGCTTAATGGTTAAACACCCCTGGATTCAATCCCTGGTACAAAAAAAAAAACAAAAACACAATGCAAAAATTGCCATCGATATAAAATGTCACCTCATACTCTTTAGTAGTAGACAGCTCCCCCAACTTCCAGTCCCTAATTTGTTTTCCACCTACGTATTTTTGCCTTCTAGAATGTCATGAATGAAATCACACAGTAGGAAGCTTTTGGAAGCTTTTGGAGCCTGGCTTCTTTCACTTAGCATAATGTAATTGAGATCCAGCCATGTAATTAGGTGCATCGATAATTCATTGCTTCTAAGCTGATGGCACATTGTTAGCCAGCCATTCTTAGAATTAAGTTTGAAACGAATTGGCACATGTGTGAAATCATGCAGGTTGGTTGCAGTGTCTTAAAGTAAATTGTGGATCTCAGCACCTGCTTCCTAAGAATGCCTGTGCTGACTGCTGACCTTAGCAGCGTTCGCCCTTCACGTCCCTGTGTTCCAGTCGTGCTTTCGACACTGTCGTCCATGATTGTTCTAGTCAGCTTTTTCACTGCTGTGACCAAAAGACCTGACAAGAACAATTTTAGGAGAAAAAGTTTATTTGAGGGCTCCGTGTTTCAAAGATGTCCATAGCCAGTGTCGATAGACAACTGGCTCCATTCCTTGGGGCTGGAGGTGAGGCAGAACAACATGGCCAAACAGTATGATAGAGAGAAGCAGCTCACATGATCAGGAAGCAGGAAGAGAGAGACAGAGAGAAAGAGGGAGAGAGAGAGAGGAAGAGAGAGAGAGGAAGAGAGAGAGAGAGAGAGAGAGAGAGAGAGAGAGTCCATTCACTAGATACAAAATACATATCCCAAAAGCACACCCCCAAAGACCCACCTCCTCCAGCCACACCCTACCTGCCTTCAGTTACCACTCAGTTAATTCCATCAGGGGATTAATTCAATGACTGGGTTAAGGTTCTTATAACCCAATCATTTTACCTCTAAACCTTACATTGTCTCACACATGAGCTTTTGGGGGACACCTCACATCCAAGCTGTAACAGTGATCTTCTTAAAATGGCTTAATGGAGCCTGGTGTCCTGTCTCCTTCCTCTTTCTTTTCCTAGTAACTCTTAGGAGAAGTGTCCTCCGTAATTCCATGGGTGTCATGGGTCTCAGAAATTTAGATAAACTTCCCATAAACTTATAACATTATCTCATGCTTGGATCAATTTCCCCAGCAAGTGAATACATTCATCATTTTAACTTGTGAATGTTGATGTCTTTTATCAGAAAGATTTTTAGAATAGCACTATAGAGCACAAATATAATGCATATCATACATGTGATTTAAAATTTTCCAGTCAGCCTTGTTTAAAAAAGGAAAAAAGGTAAAAATAATTTTAATAATATAATTTATTTAACCCAAATTGTTATTTCAATGTGTAATCAATATTAAAAATTTATTAATGAGATACTTTACTCTCTGATTTTTGTGCCAAGTTTTCAAAATCTGTTATATATTTTGACTTATAGCACATTTATCATAAAATCCAGACTAGTCATTTTAAGTGTTCAATAGCACATTTGACTAGTGACTACCATATTGGACATCATTGTTCCAGAAGTAACAATTACCAGGACCTTTGTGACTGAGAGGGAGAAGAGCCGACTTTGGATATATAATAATATTTTAGAGCAGGCTTTGGTTTGCAGAGACTTTCATAGACATTATCTTGGGTAGTCTTTCTTGCAACACTTTAAAACAATTATTTTCATTATCATGATTTTGCAATGAGAAAATTAAGGCTCTGCAGTCTGAGAGTGGCTTGCCCAAGGGTACTCATGAGAGGGTGGTACAGTTTGGCATCTCTGTCCACACCCTCCCATTAGACAGAGACCCTACAATCTAGGTGTCACTGAGCAACATGAAAGCAAGCAGGGTTACTACCTCCATCATTTCAGATAATGACACCCTAAAGAGGAATGTGTACATTAAACTGATAAAAGTCTGGTGGTTCTCAAACTTTAATTCTCATAGGAATTTTCCCGATGGGCTTATTTAAAATGAAAATTTTTGGACCCTAAATCCTGATATTCATATTCAGTAAGACTGAGGTGAAAGTCCAAGAATCTGCATGTTTTATTAAGAGCCCTAGATGATTCTCACACAGGTAGTCCTGTGGCTTGCAAGGTTTGATATGCTGGTGCGGAAGAATGTGTAGGACCTTCAAATAAGGGGCCTACTTATGAATTGAAATTCACATCAGAAAATGGTTTGACCATAGGCAATCAAGAATCCCAGAGAGGTGTCACACTTACAAAGTAGACTACTACAAACTCATGAAACATCATGCTCGGAAAGAAGAATTAAAGACATGTTAAGATGTTTACTGCATATTGCATGAATAGGAAGTTAGTAGATTGTATATTTTTTTGGTGGTATGTTATACTGAAAAGTTTTTTGGAAAGATTATCAAACAAATGTCATGTCATTTCACATTTACATAACAAATTTCATATATATATGAAATATTATACACATGTACATACACATATATATAATGAATGAAAACCACTTTATATTATAACTAGATTATCACTGCTGATAGGGTTATGGGTTATTAAAACTTTTTTCCTGAATTTTGTACAGCTAACATGTGCCATTTTAATTCAAAAATATGAAAAATTTTAAGGAAATAACTAATTCAAGTACTGGTATTTGGATTAGTTGATTTCATTAATATGCAAATCTGCACTCATACCTAAATATCTCTGTAAGATGCATGTGTTAATAAATGGATAATGTTGGGCTGGGGCTATAGCTCAGTTGGTAGAGTGCCTGCCTTGCAAGCACAAGGCCCTGGGTTCAATCCCCAGCATCGCAAAAAAAAATAAATAAATAAAATAAATGGATAATGTTAATATGCATGTACTGACAATTTAAGTGTAGATATCTGAGTGCATTTACAGTTTATATGTATATAATATTAAGTACAGTAGTCCCCCTGCCTTCAGTGCATTTCTCTTTTCAAAGTTTCAGATACCTACAGTCAACTATTGTCCAAAAATATTAAATGAAAATTTTCAAAAATAAACAGAGACCCAAGTGTGGTGGTGCACACTTGTAATCCCAGCAACTCACGAGGCTGAAAGAGGAGGACTGCAAGTTCAAGACCAACCTCAACAATTTAGTGAGGCTCTAAACAACTTAGTGAGAGCCTCTCTCAAAAAAAAAAAAAAAAAAAAAAAAATGGAGGTAAGGAAGTGGGCAGGTGGGGGTGTGGGTTAAATCCCTGGTTCCAAAAATAAATAAGCAAATACATTAAAAACAAACAAAGAAACCACATTCATATAACTTTTATCGCAGCATAAATCTTCCCTTGGTCCCGTGAATTCACACTATGTGCACTACCCTCCTGTCAGTCACTATCAATCTCAGCTATCAAATCAACTCTAGTGGTATTGTTCTACTTAATAATATTGTTATAAATGTTCTATTTTATTGTTGTTGTTAATCTCTTACTGCCTAATTCATAAATTAAACTTTATCATAGGTGAGTATGTGTAGGAGAAAGCATGATGTATTGAGAGTGTTGCTGTTCACAGCCTCAGGCATTCCCTGGGGGTCTGGAAGGCATTCCCCATGGATAATGGAGGACTACTGTATAGTTCTTGAAAATGGAATCATCTTTTAAGGAAAAAAAAGGTATTTTAAAAATAACAACTCTGGATTCTAACAAGTACCTAATGCCACCTTCAAATGGGCAACTCTACCTTGGCAGGACCTCCTTGCCCACCTGCTAGACAGGTCCACCTGGTATATTAGGAAGAGTCTTCATTAGGGCTGTATTTGAATCAGATTTGTGTGACCTTAGGCATGTTCATGAGCCTCTTGTCTTGTCTCCTGAAGAGATGCAACAGCATCTTGTAAGTGTGAGGATACAACAAGAAAACCCCTGGAAGAGTCCCCAGCATCAAGCACCCTGGAAAGGCCCTGCTGGCTGCATCTTGCTTTCCTGCTGAGGAACCAGGACCTCAGTGAGCCACTGTCACAGCACCTGAAAAACATAGTGAGTAGAGCAATGTTTACTTCCTCGGGTTTTGTGAGCATTACATACAATAATTCAGAGGGCTTGTGAAACTGTTGTAGAAAAATTGACTTTTATTAGTGAGAAAATGAGGAAAGAATTTGAACAAAGGACTTTTCTAGAAAGCCAAGGCTCTCTGGTTGCACAACCACTACAACCCAAGAGAGTAGGAAAGGTCAAGGTCAGGTCCCACCACAGCCCAAACCTGCTGGTGACTGCTGGCACCTCAGATTTCTGCATATTTCCCCACATACAGCTCCTCCCTATCCTCTCTCAACAAAACCTAGCATGTTGGGGCTGGGTTGTGACTCTGTGGTAGAGCACTTGCCTGGCACATGTGAGGCACTGGGTTCGATCCTCAGCACCACATAAAAATAAATAAAATAAAGGTATTGTGTCCATCTACAACTAAAAAATATTTTTAAGAAACCCTAGCTTGTTTATTTTGCTGAGCTCACCAGCAGTTTCTATTCCAATTTTAACTTTTCTCCCTCTTCTACATATTTTGTGTCACACCTCACCTCCTAGACAGGATCTGCCTACATATTAGGATCAAAGATTCTGGGGAAGGGGTTTGACATTCCAGATGGCACTGTGCCCCCTTTGGCAAGCGGTGTGGAACTGGTCTGGTATGTAAAGGGCCAATCAGGCTGGAGAAGAGGAGAATAGGAACTCCACTCTCCTCTCACAGTGGGGAAACCTCAGTACTGGAATCACCTCAGGGCAAAACAAGTGTGAAAAGATCCCGAAGGAATGGGGTGGAAGTCACCAAGCCAAGTCAATGACTGCATAATCACCAGAAAGACTCTAGGCTTTCTGACAAAACACAACAGGACGATCATCCCTCCCATTCTGCACAGAGGGACAGAGGGAAGCTGCACTTCATTTAAAACAGGATGCGAAGAATCAGCTTCAACAACAACAGAACTTCAAAGGCATGGATGAGGTCGAGCAGATCTTCCACGGGAAGTCTCTCTTTGCCACAGTGCAGAGATGAGCTGGTGACTGTGGAGAATTACCAGGTTCTTGGACGTCTAGATGTGCCTGTGGCAGAGGTGGGTCCTCCTGGGAGGTGACATTTTGGAGCTCCACTTGCAACAGGAAGAACCTGGGGTTTTTACAGAGGTAATCAAGATAAAATGAGATCATTGTTGTAGGCTCTAATCTGATGTAGATGGTGTCTTCATAAAAAGGGGAAATTTGGACACATAAATACACAAGAAGAATGAACTGAAGATAAAAGCAGAAATCTGGGCAATGTGTTTACAAGCCAAGCAAAACCAAAGATTTCCAGCAAATCTCCAAAAGCTGGGGAGCCTGAGACTGATTCTTCTCCCAGCTTCAGAAGGATACTTTGACACTTGGATCTTGGACTTGAAGCTTCCAGATCTGGGATGGGGAACATAGGTGAGGTAGAAGAGAACCAAGATATGCCCCTATGTGGTCATTGCTGAAGCTGGCTGAGATGCCTGGAGGGTCAGTGCACTAGTCTCGCTACTTTTGTATATATTTTAAAATTTCCATGGCAAAAACTTTTTAAAAACCAGGATTTCAGTATGAGAAGATTATGTAAAAGAACACTTGCCCAGTTTGTTTAAAGCTTTAAAAACTCAGAGACAATCCATTTTCTGCTTCAAACAAAACATCTTAGTTCATTTTCTGCTGCTATAACAGAATACCACAGGTTGGACAAATTATAAAGGGAAGAGATTTGTTTCTCACAGTTCTGGAAGCTAACTCCAGGTGCTTTGCACCAAGCGTCTGCTGAGGGTCTTCACGCTGCATCATCATATGGCTGAAGGGCAAGCCTGAGTGCACAAGACCAAGGGAGAAAAATCAGGCCCAATTCGTCCTTTTTATCAAGAAGCCACTCCCATCATAGCTAACCCACTCCCCTGATAATGGTGTTAGTCATGAAGGCTGAACCTTTGTGACCTAATCAGCTCTTAGAGATCGAACCTCTCGACACTCACAAAGCAATTAGATTGCAAACTGAGTCATGGCGAGGACATTCAAATCATGGCATGAATATATTTTTGGTATATCCCTGGGGTAAAATGCCATTAAAATACCATGCTCTCATTACAAATAGAGATGTCCACCATGTGTTGCAAGTGGTAAAAGCAACTTACTTTTTGGAAATGGGGTCTCATTATGTTGCTCCAGCTGGCCTCCAACTCCTGGTCTCAAGTGATCCTCCCAGGTAAACCTCCCCAGTGCTGGGACCAGAGGAACATGCACTATGCTTGGCTACAAATATGTCTAAATTTAATTAAAATAGTATAAATAAATTGCAGAAAGATCAGTAGAGGTAGAAGGGAGTGCTAGGGACTGATTTAAGGTGATAAAGTCCCCAAGAAATAAAATTCTCAAATATCATGTCCCAGAAATGGAACAAACAATTTCCAGAAACCAAGGGGTGACCTTTAAATTAAGGAAGTTGGAAAGTCCCTAAAGACCTAAATGTACCATCAGGAGGGAGAAACAGCCAACCACTAAGCGCTAACATCTCTCTGTAGCGTGGTTTGCTTGCATTGGCTAGAAACAGTGCTATACCGCCCACCCCACTCACACGTCATTTTCCCTATAAATGCTGAACTAGGGCGTGAGTCCCCTCCACACGGGTGGTCATCGCTGGCCAGTTATAGGCTTCTTTTGGCTTTGCGTGCGTGAACTGCTTGGATGACCTCGTTCTCACGGGGTATAACAAGAACAAATTATATTCCGTGCTTTTGTGATTATATCAAAATGTATCCTAATGTTATACATACTAGGAAGAATTGATTAAAAAAATTTTTTTAAAAAGACATACAAAACAAAAAAATAGTATAGAGATATTCCATACCTATCATAAAAAGAGAAACTCAAATAATACAAAAGAGAATAAAATAAAGTGCCGTCTTCTCGCTCCATTCCTGTTGAGGTTACTCAGCTACCTCTTTCTCATGCTTTCTTTTCTTTTCTTTTTTTTTTTTTGGGTAGGGGGTTTTGACCAGGGGCGCTCCACCCCTGGGCCCCATCCCCAGCCCTATTTTGTATTTTATTTAGAGACAGGGTCTCACTGAGTTGCTAAGGGCCTCGCTAAATTGCTGAGGCTGGCTTTGAACTCGTGATCCTCCTGACTCAGCCTCCCAAGTGCTGGGATTACAGGCGTGCGCCACCACGCCCCGCTCTCATGCATTTTTATAGACATTTTCTGGTCATATGCAAGTGTTTGCCTCTTAATTTTAATGGTATATCAGGGACACTTTTGCATTTCAGCTTTCATAAGCTGCTTCATTCTTTTTAACAACAGTTCCAAATTCCATTTTACAGATACATTTTTTTAACTGGTCCCTATTGATGGATATTTAGATTTTCCCTATTATTAAAAAGTGCTGCATAAAATCCTTGTACATTAATATCTACCTTTTTTGGTAATTATATCTGTAGGAATAATTCTTAGAAATGTGATCACTGTGCATGCAACCCCATGTTATATTAAAAAGTGTCCCTGGGTTGTTCTGTGACTGTACATGTGCAAGGACGATTTTTTGATGTAGAAACACATTCTCATAAGTTCCTTTTGATCCTACATCCCTTCCACCATAAAATCTGGCCCGTGAGACATGCCCTTAGGGAGGGGATGTAATTCCAGTTTAACATGAGTTAGCTAGACTTTTCAGCCTCAAGACAAATGGAAGTTTGGGAGAAAGCACTTTTTGAATCACCAAAACCTAGTCTGAGTTCCTAACCCCCAACATTTATTCCATAAACAATTGACCCAGGAAATTTTGTGATGAAATAAGAGCACATTGCTCCACCTAAAATGTTTGAGGTCCCTGGGGGTAGGATGAAGAACTTCAGGGGGACAGATTCAAGAGCCATGGAGTTGTGCCTTTTAAAAAATAATAGACTATATTTTTTGGAGAAGTTTTAGGTTCCCACACAACCACAGCCTCACCACCGACAACCTCCCCAACCAGAGTGCCACATTGGTTACAAATGATGAACTCACTATCACCTAACCCCCAGGGGACAGCACGGCCGTCTCTTGGGGTTGTATGTTCTATGGGTTTGGACAAACGTACAAGGACACGTGGCCACCACTATGCTGTCACACTCCCCCAGACACCTCCTGTCTTTGTTTTTGTGTTTTTGTTTTTGTCGTCGTCGTCCCAATGATTCGCCCCTAATGATTCGCCCCTTCCTCCTTTTCTGCAAACCCTTGGCAGCCACTGATTTTATTTTTTAATTTATTTGTTCTTTACTGTTTTTTACTTTACTATCTCCATAGTTTGGATTTTTCTGGAATGTTACACAGTACGTACTTTTAATTTTTTTGCAGTACTAGGCGTTGAACCCAGGCAAGTGCTCTACCACTGAACTGCACCCCACCCCCTAATTAGCATTTTCTTTAACTTCTTTAATTTAGTAATATTCATGTAAGTTTCCTCCATGACTTTTCATGACTTGATGACTCATTTGTTTTGGGTGCTGAATAATATTTCATTGTATGGGATCCAGTTTCTATGCATGAGTAAATAACATTTGAAGAACATCTAAGTTGCTTCCAGGTTTTCAATAAAACTGCTATAAATATACTTGTGTAGGTTTTTGTGTGAACATGTTTTCAACTCCTTTGGTAAATACCAAGGAGCATGATTGCTGGATCATCTAGTAAGAGTGTGTTTAATTTATAAGAAACCACCAAACTGTCTTTCAAAGTGGCTGTACCACCACCAATGAACAAGAGTTCCTGTTGCTCCAATTCCTCATCAGCATTTGATGTCATCAGTGTTCTGGATTTGGGCTGTTCTAATGGGGAGGGAGTGCATTGACAGAATGATACTTATACTTGGGTGGTGCCTTTGAATAGCAGTCTGGCACAGCCTGGATAAATGCCAGTGGAAACTCTGGAAAAGATAGGGGATCCCATAACTCAGAGAGAACATGAGCTCCTCTGGGGATCCCTACGCTCTGTAGGACACCAGAGTTGTACAGCTGCCATGGCTCAAAGGTAAGGCTCCTGAGCACAAGCCACGAAGACAACTTGGTGCAGTCCTGCACTGCTCTCGAGGATACAAGGAGCACCTTGCACTTTGCTGGCAAATCTTTCAGGTTTACTACTTTAGGAGTTTCCCCACCTTCAGGGATGAGCAGGAAGGGGAAATAAAGTTTTCCAGAAGAGAAAATGGCAGATGCAAAGGCACAGAAAATGTCACTTTTGGGGAAAAGTCTAAATAGACACTGAAAGCACCCAGAAAACCACTCCAACGGACGTGGGAACTCCTACAAGAGATTTTAATAAGCAGACGAATAGGGCGTCGGTCCTTAAGGGAGCGAGAGCAAGAGCAAGCGCAAATGGCAGGGGAACTAGGCTCTACACTCTGCAGTGGAAGCCTGCGGGCTAATCAGACCAATGACTGAAAGAAAGTTAACAATCTAGATTGTAAAATGGTGTGTGCGGAGGGGGCGGAATCAGGGGAGAAATGGCTGCACCTTGTTCCTTTCAGACACACATATGATTTGCTACACTAGGGGCAGGGCTGTTTTGACAAAGGACGGGGAGGCAAGGCTGATTAGGGCCAGGAGCACATTCTAGCAGGACCACGGCTGTGCAGCTGAGACTTGCCTGCAGCTCACTGTGACTGTCATTAAGCCTTGCACTGCATTGTGATTGGACGTGATGCATATTACATCCTTGAAAATGACAGTGTGAGGTCTTCCCCTTTCTATCTTGCCTCCAGGTCGTCAGCAAAAAACTTTAGCACCCAATACGTCACCTAGCAAAGGATGGCAGATGTGTCCCACAAGCCTGAAGCACTGAACTATTATATTAAATAAAAAGAAACTTCTATGATATTTTGGTTTCTGGGTTTTTTTTGTGTGTGATTCTTTGTTTGGTTCTTGTTTCTGTTTTTGGTACCAGGGATTGAACCCAGGGGTGCTTAACCACTGAACCACATCTCCAGTCCTTTTTAAATTTTATTTTGAGTCAGGGTCTTGCTAAGTTACTTAGGTCCTCACCAAATTTCTGAGGTTGGCTTTGAATTTATAATCCTGCCTCTTCCTCTGCCTTCTGAATTGCTGGGATTATAGACTGGTCTTTGTTTTTAAATCTTTTTGTTATAGCAATGTGATCTGTTTGTAAAAATAAAATAGGTGTTTAATAGACCATATATAGGTTTTAGATGTAAGTACCTGCTCATCACTGACATGTTACCCTTAAATAAATTTAATCTCTTAGATTTACCATGTCCTGGACCCAACTATGGAACTTTTGCCTTGAACTTTTACCAAATTGTCTGTAGGATGAATTCCCCATTAAGTCTTCAGGAAACAAGGAAGCAGAAGGGAGCCTGTATCAGTCAGATCTGCAATACTATAATGAAATACCTGACATAGGTTAGTCATGAAGTAAAGAGGGTTTATTCTGACTTTTGGTTCTGGAGGTTCAAGACCGAGATCAGCCAGCCCCATGGTTTGGGCCTCTGTTAGGGCAGCACAACACTGTGAGAATGAGTATTAAAGAAAGCAGACCCATGGAAAGAAAGAGAGAGAGAGAGAGACACCAAGGCCTCACAATCCCTTTTGAGGCATTCTTCCAGTAGCCTAAGAAACTCCCTATAGTCCCTAATTCTTTAAGGTCCACAGCACCTCCTAATTACATCACCCCTGGGGACCAAGCCTTTACATAAAGAACTTTGGGGGATACTCATTCAAACCATAGCAGGGCCTAAATGCTGAGATTGGCTGGAGGCAGGAACCATTCATGGGGGGTGGCTGGGGGAGCAACAAGGCTGTGACTGAGCCAGGTTTCCTCTCTAGGTGTCTGTGAATGTGCTGAGCCGCATGATGGAAGCCATAGTGGAAAATTGGTCAAGTTTGGTCCTCCTTGTGAAACTAAAAGGGCAAGGAGAACGAAGTGACGAATGATGGGTGGGCTGCAGGGAGCACAGGGGGTCGCACAGACGCCCCCACCCACCTTGCAGACCTTCAAGGAGCAGTCCTCTTGGTGATGAAGACTTCACGACCTTTGGGGATGGAGAGGCTCCTCGGAGGTCCCCACCAGCACGTGTAGCATTCACTGAGCACTGACCGCGCTCGGCAGCGGAGCTGGCATCTGGCATCGGGAAGGACCAGGCCTGCAAGACGATGCCCTGACCATCGAGTAGCACACAGTGCAGGGAGGAAGCAGGGAGCCTCGCGACTCCCCGTGCTGAGACCCTTCAGTCCTCCTGACTGAGCCTGAGAACCCCAGCCTCACCCGCAGTGATGACTGCCAGCTCGTGCACGACTCAAGGACGAGATTGCCCCTCCTCTCTGCACATGAATCCCACTGTGAGAGCTGGTGCGACCCCTCCTCCACCCCACAGTTCATTGGATGTGTTGACTCTGACTTCAGACACCTAGGCTGAACCAGTGGGAATACATCCTGCTATCTTTTGCTGCCTTTCCATTGAAAAAAGCATCAGCTCTAAAAGTCAGTGTCGTGCACGTCTGTCTAGTGAGTCTACCTCATGGGTTTTACTTGCTTGTCATGACAACTTACAATGGCACATTTTCATACTTAATGGAACTTCTTTAAAGTGTTTCAGCCTTCCAGGCCATTTTTACTTAAGGTCCATTTCTTCCATTTTCTGTTGGTGGCCCGCCAGGTCAGAAGCCTGAGGTTTGCATGGGTCCCAGGAGGAGCAGGCTGCATCACGAAAGCTCTGCCTCCATCCTAGAGCACTCCCCAGCTGCTTTTGTCAGCTATTTCGCTGCTGTGACTAAAGGATCTGACCAGCACAACTGCAGAGGAGGAAAAGTTTGAGAGCTCACAATTTCAGAGGTCTTAGTCCATAGAAGGCCAGCTCCACTCCTTGGGGCTGGAGGTGAGGCAGGACACTATGACAGAGCATGTGGCAGAGGGAAGCAGCTCTTATGAGATCAGGAAGCAACGAGTCCACTCATCAGATACAAATATATACCCAATGCCATGCCCCAATTCCCACCTCTCCAGCCACACCCTATTACTTCGGTTGCCACTAAATTAATCCCCATCAGGGGATTAAATCACTGGTTGGTTTAAGACTCTTACAACCCAATTATTTCTCCTTTGAACCTTCTTGCATTGTTTCACATGTGAGCTTTTGGGGGACATCTCACATCCAAACCATGACACCAGCAATCAATAAAAATATATAAAATGCATTAAGAGAGGGCAGGGGTTGTGGTTCAGTGGTAGAGTGTTTGCCTAGCATGTGTGAAACACTGGATTCCATTCTCAGCACCACATATAAACAAATGAATAAAATAAAGGTCTATCAACATCTAAAAATATTTTTAAAATGTATTAAGAGACATTTTTCCTTTGGCTTGTAATAGATGACTATGAAAATAAAAAGGAAGAAATAAAAGGAGGACTCCTATAGGTACATGTGTAAAATGTATCTATGTGCTGTGGACTATTTGTGTGCCCCTCCCCCAAATTCATATGTTGAAATCCTATATGGTTGAAATACTCCAATACAGTTGTATCACAGCGGGGCCTTTGGGAGGTAATCAGGTCATGAATGGGACTGGAGCTCTTGTAAGAAGAGTGACATGAGAGCCTGTTCTGTCTGTACCTCTGTCTCTCTCTGTCTGCCATAAGAAGATTCAACAAAGAATCAACTTTTCTTGTTGTTACTGGGATTAAACCTAGTGGGACCTACCCCCTGAGCCACATCCCCAGCCCTTTTTTATATTTTACTTAGAGACAGGGTCTTGCTGAGTTGCTTAGGGCTTCACTAAATTGCTGAGGCTGGCTTTGAACTCGTGATCCTCCTGCCTCAGCCTCCCAAGCTGCTGGGATTACAGGTGTGCACCACCACGCCCGGCCAAAGAATCAACTTCCTGCTAACCAGGTAGAGGACCCTACCAAAGAACCCAATCATGGCTGATCTGATCTTTGAATTTCAGCCTCCCAAACTGAGAGATAAATATCTTGTGTAACGTATCAGTCTATGGCAGTATTTGTTATTGTTCTGAGACAGGGACACTCAGTGTTGCTGAGGTTGGTCTTAAATTTCTGGGTTCAAGTGATCCTCCCACTCAGCCTCCTTAGAGGCCTCCTAGGAAACTGAGGCTATAAGCAAGTACCACCACACTAAGCTTTTCATAGCAGCCTGAGTCAAGATAAATAATCTGTAGTCTTTATGTATACGTATATATTATATGGTATATATTATATAGTCTACATTCTATATAATATATATTCATATTACATAATATGTGTTCTCATTCATACATGTGTGTTTGTGCATATATATATATATATATATACAGCTATATGAAATAAGCCAGTCACAGAAAAACAAATACAATGTAATTCCATCTCTATGAAGTAGCCCTAGTAGTCAAATTCACAGAGACACAAAGTAGACTGAGGCTTGCCAGAGGCTGAAGGGAGTTATTGTTTAATGGTTATAGAGATTCAGTTTTATAAAATGAATAAGTTCTGGAGATCTGTTTTCCAACCATGAGAATATCCTTAAAACTACTGAAATGTACATTTTAAAATGGTTGAGATAATAAATTCTATGTTATAGCTGGGCACAGGGGCACACACCTGTAATCCCAGCTACTCATGAGGCTGAGGCAAAATTAAAAAAACAAAAGAACTGGGAATGCAGCTCAGTGGTAGAGCACCGCTGGGTTCAATTCCCAGTATTTAAATAAACAAATAAAATTCCTTTGTTATGTGGTTTTTTTAACCACGTTTTTAAAAAAAGTTCCCAATATCCAATTATTAATTATTGATACCTTGTGGACCAATTAATATCAGTTCACCTACTGTTTCACATCCTAATCTTCACATACCCAGAGTCGTTTGAAATTTGAAGAAAAGATAACCAAAATAATGGAGTCACCATTGTAAAGTACCCTTCAATTCTTAACTCAGTGGAAGAATTGAGATTCATTCAGAATGGTTTTATTGATTGTTTATGATTGGTCTCTCTCTTATGTTTTATGAAAGCTAAATCTTTGTATTTTTTTAAATAATCAAATATGATATAGAAATCCAAAGCCATGAATGAGAGTCAAACTTACTATTTCAAAAGTTTTAATAAAAATATGGTATTTTTTACTAGTTTTTCAGATTTTCACTTTCAATTTTAAAGTTATTCTCAGAGTCACGCAAATGTGTGCAAATCGAGTCCCGTGAAAAGAGAGGGAGGATGGCTTGCAGAATGTCAAATATATCTTAACAAGTTTTAATATAGCTACACATGACCATTTTTGGTATTCTTAACTTAAAACTGTAGAGCTTAGAGGTGAATAGATAAAAGGGTTCTTAATGGATAGGAAGAATAAAATAAGCTAAAGTTATACAAATGTATCTTTTCTTGAAAAGCTGGTGCATTGATATCCTTACAGTTTCAAAGACTGAATAGTTTTATATAATGATTCAATGGTGGGAAATATTTTCCTTAGGCTGTCTGGCTATATTTGGTTTATTACATTTCTTCTCAATTTCTTTTATTAAATATAATTTGAGAAGTGGAATTTTAGCTGAGTGTAGTGGCACATGGCTGTAATTTCAACTACTCAAGAGGCTGAGGCAAGAGGATTCCAAGTTTGAGTACAGCCTCATAATGAGACCCTGTCTCATTTTAAAAATAAAAATAAAAGAGGCCTAGGGGTGTAACTCATTGGTAGAACACTCCTGGGTTCAATCCCCAGTACCCCTCCCCCCACAAATGTGGAATTTGAATGAAATATAAAGTATTGTACAAACGTATATTTCCTTGACAATTTAGCTAAAAGGAGATGAAAGAGGCTCACTCACACTCAGGTCTTTGAGTCCTTCTATAGCTTGGATTTGAAGTGTCCCCCAAAGACCCATGTGTTAAAACTTGGTCTCCAGAATCTGACTCTATTGGAGAGTAGTGGAATCTTTAGGAGGAGGAATCTACTAGGAGGAAGTTAGATCATTGAGTGCATGCTCATGGAAAAGATAATGGATCCTGGACCCTTCCTCTGCCTCTTTCTTTCTCTCTTTGCTTCTTTGACACCATGAGGTAAACAGTCTCATTCTATCACATGATACCCAATATAATGTTCTGACTTGCTCTAGTCCCAAAACCAACATAGCCAACCGACCACAGTCTATGAAACTGTGAGCCAAATTAGACCTTTCTTCTTTTCAAGTTATCTCAGGTATTTTGTTACAGGGATGAATTTCTGGCTAACTCTAGTCCTTAACTTATAGGGAGGAGACTAGAATTCCCATTTGAAGTCAGTTATTAACCATTAAGACTTAGAAAAATCTAACTCTTTTGGGCTGAAGTTTATTCATCTACAAAATTGGAGTGGTTGGTCTATATGATCTCTAATGTCCTGTCCTACTCTAAAAATGCTATGATTTAATTAATTAAGAAAACTACTGGTAGGTCTCTTGCCTCCATCTCTTTACCCTTCCAATCAGCATACCCACACTCCATTCTGCCAGTTTTCATTCTCATAATTTTAATTCTACCCTCTGCGTAGGTAACTACTACATGTCTAAACTTGATCTCTCAGTCAGGCTTCTGTGATAGTCTATGTCACTTGGTTGCCCACCACAAACTCAAGTCATTTAAAACAGGAGTATCCAACAACTCCCTCAAAAAATGTACCTCATCTTTCAGCCTCCCCAACCTAGTTCACTGATCCCTCCCCCCACATAATTGTTCGGCTTGTTGGACTTTTAAGGGCACCAAGAAGTCAGAGCTCCCTGTCCTCGTTGTTTACCCACCAATCCTTGAAGGAGAACTGTTCTCTTGCCCAAGTACAAGTGTGATTGAGAGCAACAGTGCTTGAAGTTGAGATTCCCCAGGGCCTCAAGCATGTAAACAAGTGCTCTATGACTGAACTACATCCATAGAGACTGAAGTGGAGATTCCATGTTATAGAGTGCAAAGAGCAAATTCAGAACCTGGCTCTAGCTTTAATCAGTTACTGGGCATATTGGGAGTTAAAGTCTGACACATAGGGGAAATACAGTCAATCCCCTTCAGTAAAATTTTCAGAGCATTTCCTGTTACTGAAGTCCTTACTGGCCTTCTCCCTGCTTCTCTCCACACTCAGACAGACCAAGCAGAGTGCCCTAACCTGCCTGGCATATCTCCTATTCCCTCTGGGACTTGTTGAGCCACCAAACTGAAGCAGAGACTGGATTACTAATGGATGAAAACAAAGTATTCTTCTCCACCTAGGCCTAACACCTGGGACTGAAGTGTATAATTGTGCTAAAGGAGAGTTAAATGACCCAAAGGGATCAAACATCATTCAGAAGGCAACAGTGGGTTTGACACAAAGGAGAAAGTCAAAACTAAGAACTATATGACACAGCAAAGATAGCAGAACAGAAATTAACAAGGATTTAAATTTAGGTGAATCCATGAAGTTTATATCTGGTGCCCCCTTACAATTCAATTAACATCCTTAAAGAGTTTTCCCTATTCAAAAAAGAAAAAAAAAGAAAAAAAAGAAGCAAAGGATATGAAAAATCTAATATAAAAAACTAATATGCTTTCTATTTTATTGTATTTTACTTTTTGGTGAAAACTAGTTTTGTTGTTAAATTAAGTGCATAGCACTCATCTAATTCCATTGGTGTAGACTTTAGCACCATAAGTAATGTGCCTTTAAAAATCTTTAATGATATCATTAACATGCATATACCCATTAAGTGTGCAACTCAATTAAAATAATGAACACTTAAATTACACCAAAAATTGCGTATTACTCTCTTTAGACAATCTCTCTATACCCTGGTCACAGAAAACCACTGATCTGTTCTCTGTCATTAGAAATCATTCATACTTTTTCTAGAATTTCTTATAAATGAAATAAAATGATTTGTATCTATTGTTTCTGTTTTTTTTTCACTTAGCAACATATTTTTTGAGATTTGTCCATGTTGTTGTATCTGAGTATATTTCATTGTATGAATATGCTCCAATTTATTTATCCATCTGCCTGTTAATAAATATTTGGGGTCTTTCTAATTTGGATTTATGAACATCTGTGTACAGCCTGTGTGGACATATATTGTCATTTCTCTTGAGTACATAAACAAACATGATAAATAAACATGATAAAAAGCTCCAAACTGTTTTCCAAAGTGGTTGAATCATTTTATACCTCACTAGAAATGTATGAAAATCATAGTTGCAACATATCCTTGCTTTGGTATTTTTGTTCTTTTAATCTAGTTTTAAAAATTCAAGACTAAATAAGGATATAGCTCAGTAGTACAGCATTGGCCTAGCATGCATGAGGCCCAAGATTTGTTCACCAGCACTGAAAAAAAATCTAATATGTGTGTTATTTAACTTTCCTTTCCCTGATAATTAATGATATTGAACATTTCTTCACAGGCTTACATCTTCTTTTGTAAAATGCTTATTAAAATCCTAGCCTGATACAGTGGCTCACCCCTATAATCCCAGCAATTTAGGAGGCTGAGGGAAAATGATCACAAGTTCAAAGCCAGCTTCAACAACTTAGGGAGGCCTGAAGCAACTTAGGAAGACTCTGTCTCAAAATAAAAAACAAATGGAGTGGGGCACAGTGGCACACTTCTATAATCTCAGTAGCTCAGGAAGCTGAGGCAGGAGGATCGCCAGCTCAAAGCCAACCTCAGCAAAACTGAAGCACTAAGCAACTCAGTGAGACTATGTCTCTAAAGGAAATACAAAATAGGGCTGGGGATGTGACTCAGTGGAGAGATTTGTCCATGTTCAATCGAGTGCCCCTCTGTTCAATCCCTGGCACCCCCCAAAAAGGGCTGGGAATTTAACTCAGTGGTAAAGTGCCCCTAGGTTCAATCCCCAGTACCCAGTACCAATAAATAAATAAATAAAACCCTTTGTTCACTTTTCTATAGAGTTTTCATCTTGCTTAACTCTCTTATAAATACCAATATTTTGTCAGTTTTTAAAAAATGTTCTATGAAGACCATTGCATCATTAACAGATGATTATGGATTGGGCTTTCACTTTCCAATAGGTATAACTCACTTACTTTTCTTACCTTATTTCATTATCTAGAACTTCTAGCAAAATGTACACTCACTATAAAGGCACTATAGTAAGTACATTCATCATGTTTCTGACTTTAGTGAGAAAACTGTATTATTATTAAGTATGATGCTTATTATGTCTCTGATGGCTTGCTTTACTCAACTAATGTGAAAATTTCCTTCTATTGTTAGTTTGGTAGGTGTATCAATTTGGAATTCTTACCAATAAATGCAAGTAACGTCTAAATTTCTCCTTTAAACACAATCTTGAAGGATTTCTTAAGATTTAAGTTTTGAAAATAAAGAAATGTGATGTTTTCAACAACATTTAGAAACTAAAATGTGATGTTTCTAATTTGATTTATAACATAAAGAAATAGATGTTTGGGCATAATTTATTCCTGTTACACGTTATAAAAAACAAACAACAGAACCCTCAAATCTAATGGCTATAGATCTGTAGTGGAACTGGATCCCGTGATGCACAGCTTTAATTCCAGGTACTCACAAGGCTGAGGCAGAAGGATCACAAGTCCAAAGCCAGTCTTAGCAATTCAGCAAGGCCCTAAGCAACTTAATGAGGTCTTAAGCAACTTAGTGAGACCCTGGCTCAAAAATTAAAAATAAAGAAGGGCTGCGGATGTGGCTCCGTGGTATAATGCTTCTGGGTTCAATCCCCAATAACCCCTCCTCCCAAAAAAGAGTAGCTCTATAGAGGTATAGAATGAAGAAAATACATTTTAACTTGTTTCCTGAAGAAGACCCTAGTAAGAAAAGATCTTGTAGAAAAGCTGCAAGTCCTGGAGATCAAACTTCAGATTATGCATTTTTTTTTTTTGGAACCAGGGATTGAACTCAGGGACACTTGGCCACTGAGCCACATCCCCAGCCCTATTTTGTATTTTGTTTAGAGACAGGGTCTCACTGAGTTGCTTAGGGCCTCG